>JBBPLK010000079.1:0-49921 GCA_038089735.1 Exsudoporus frostii
GTGAGCTGTGACTGGAGGTGGTCGACTTGTGCCTTTGATAGCTCTGATGAGAGCGTCGCGAACGAACGTTGTGATTCTTGTTGTCGCTCGAATGCTGCTAGACCAACGCCCCCCAGACGATGCATGGTGGAGTGTCAGTGGGATGCAGTAGTGATCAAGCACTGGATGTGTGCTGGAGATCCGCAGATAAGATAAGATAAGGTGGTGCCACCGTGGGTTCCCGACGGCGATGTTCACTAAGCACTTCCTCTTCTTCGGGCCACGACCACGTTCAGAATACGACGGGAAATTTGGACTCTTGATAACGTTGGCAACGTATCTGGCATTTTCTCTAACCGGCGCATCAATGACGTTCGCCCCAGCTGGTAATGTTTCAGCTTCGAACGGATCGACCACGTCTCTGATTCTCCGGAGTTCCCTTAATCAGTGGGCTTTGGATTTCCAAGTAAGACATCTATACCACGCTGTACTATACTCATTCTTTTATTCGATAGGGAAGCTATGCACGAGTATTGCCATAAACAACGGAGGGCAACCCTGAGAGTGGGTCTGGCGCTAGAAGATGCCGTGAGTCTATGGCGATCATGTACTGAGGCGGAAGAGAGGTTACGGGTGTTATGTTATGACCACTTTTTGGAAGGTTTGTAATTCGTACACGCGAGGCCTTACGATTCTCATCTCACAATTCGTGCCTTGGTTAATCAGTGATTGTGTATACAATGTACACATATCATAAGTTCTGTTGTCGATGGAGGCTTCAGACTGGGAGTTCGAAATATGACCGTCCTTGCCAACTCCCTGAAATAACTGTTGTACCCAACCCGATCAATATCTAATCATCCCAAGCTCTTCCGTCACGAGCTTGTCGCAAAGGCTCTTGATTCCATCATTGCAGCCGAGGAGAAGCTGTGCGTATTACATACGTAGGTAACCGCTCGCACGCTTGCAACGGTGGGATTCCTTGGAACCTTTCGTCGAACGGCTGCATGGGAAGGCATTCTCAATCCAAACCTTTTTTTAATACTTTTTTTAGGCGGCTGGGAGTCTCTTGACCATCAGGGTTTGAACGTACAGCGCCCGCAGGGATAACATTAATGGACATGCGGTTCCGAGGCTGCGAAAGCTCTTCTCAGGGGGGCCTAAACCGCCGCCAGTGCCCCATCCGCGATCATTCCAGGGCTGCTTAGGTGAACTGCCACTATAACAACCGGAGGGAGGACTCCGCACGGCGCCACGACGCCGGCCTGGCACGAGGGGGCAGTTGAGCAGGACCTTTTTGGATGCCCACCGACATTTTCTCGTTCCCATGTGATACCACGCCGGCTAGTCAGCGTGGACCTAAAAAATTTACCCTTCAGGGTCTTGTTGCTATCGGCATCTTTGGTGTATCTTGATTGCAACTTTACTCCTGTTTTTAGGTTATTCTTAACTCTTCAGGTTCCTGCCACGGATTTAGGTTGGACCCACCTGATGCCGGAACTCTCTACCTGCTGTGAATTATAAAGACGTCGGCTCGCGGGCGTTGTCGCAGAATTTCGCCCAATCACCTCCTTGCTACCCCAAAGTCCTATATGAGCTCTAGTATGGATACGGAAAATGGTATCCCTCTGGACACGGCGGCAATCGTGTCCACAGTACTAGAGGGAATTCTCTATGGTGAGTCAAAATGAAACATTGTTGATGCACGAAAGAGAAAAAATATTTGCGCAGGGATTTCTATCATGATGTTCATTGGGACGGTATGGTCCCTGACGTATAGACGCTCGCCAAGTCGTGTCAATACAGCGATGATCGTAGTTGCGTGTTTGATGCTCCTGCTCAGTACGGCGGTACGTAGGGATCTAAGCATCACCTATCGTGTTTCAGGGAGCTAACATTTGGGCAGCACATGGTCGTCGACATCATTCGGACCTACCAGGGGCTGGTAGAGTATCGGGACACCATTGGGCCCATAGCCTTTTTCTCTGAGGTTTCCCAATGGAGTTTTGTATACAAGAACTTGATATACACGCTACAGACGCTTGTCGGCGATGGGGTGGTGGTGAGACCTCACGTCCGATCCCCATTGATCAACCCATCTTCAACATCCTGTTCAGATTTATCGATGCTACGTCCTCTGGGAATCATGGTTAATCATCGTCTTTCCCATGATATTATGGGCGTCTGTTGCAGGTAAGCAATATCCTCTATGCACGCTGCGTACTCGCGATGCTCAAGCAACGACGAAATCCACAAGTGACTGGGGTTGGCTGTGTATACTTTGACTCCCAGGGAACTGCCTCCCAGAACATCTTTACAGGACGCAGTGCACAGTGGATAACCGCATTCCTGGCGGAGGCGCTGTTTACCAACGTCTTTGGCACATGTGAGGGATCTCAATGGTTCTTGAGGCGTTCATAACTGACAACCCCGCGGCACCGACTTATAGCGTTGCTTGCGTTTCGAATATGGAAATTAGGAAGGCGGGTAACCGGAGCGTCGCGTTCAACCGTGCTGTTGCCCGTCCTACGGATCTTACTTGATTCGGGGGTGCTCTACTCGATCACACTCTTGGCAATGCTCATGTGCTTTGTGGCCTCGAATCGGGGACATTATGTACTGCTCGACATGGTGCGTCTGTCCGCAACATAATTTGGGGTAGTCATTGAATTGATCGTCGTTCTGTGTCGTCGTTGTCCCACTACTGGTCCGTTCACGGTTCCGACTTGCCGTGGCTTCTCCGCGACCACCTAATAGACGGTACCCATCGTCTCCATTACGTTCTACCTGGTGATCATTCGCACCACTCTCACTAAATCTGCTTCCCAAGACCTTGGACGACCGTCATCGGGCCGTCTCGCGTTCACCCCGCGTTATAACAGGGAAAGTGAGTACCAAATGAAGGGCATGGAAGTACATATTACACAGTTGACGGAGACGAACGAGGAGTATGCGAGGGGGAGCAGTGGACGGAGCAAGGACAGGGAAACGGGTGGAATGAATCTGAATCCTCCAACGAGGTACCTGGGTGATTTTGATATTTGAGGAGTACCTTGTTGTCTTTCAAATAGACTCGGCGAATGGCGACCTGCGTCGTCAAGCTTGAACGAGGACAGATGTAGTTATATCAATGTATCAATATAACTTATCAATGTTATCATATATCATGTAGATTGAGGTAGAGTGTCTTGACAGCAATAATGCCCATGACAAAAAGGAAGGAGTTTCCGTGGTGAGTTGTTCGGATTCCCACAATCATGGGGGTGCAAGAGTTTAAGAAACTTCGTTAGCTGTGGCGGTCGCCTCTGGTTTGTTAACTTAATTTTATGCTTGTACTGACTCCATTCTCCTAGTTCTGGAGCGACGTTTCTACGGAATTTGGCCAGGCTCAACGGCAGAGTGTCGTCCTCCTGCGGAGATCGACTTGCGGCGAGGGCCAAAAATTGTCAATCGTCACTTCCCGGGAAGCGTTCAGTCTCTGACAGTAAAGTAAGGTAAGGGGAAAAAGGAAGGTGAAAAGGATCCGATTCTAATTGAGGATCTTCCGTCATCCTGGTCTCCACAATCCCGCCGAGAGCGGCTGTCCTCATGCATTAGACACGTTCCAGATCATCGCCCGAGGCGTTGCGAGAGCGCCAAGTAGATCATGATGCAACTTGTCAAAAGGAGTTCCAAACGCGACCCTCTTCCATTCGCCATCAGTAGGTTGAAGGTCAGCTCATTTTCTTTCATTGTCCAACCCTGGTCGGAGTCCCACCTCGGGCTGCGAGCAGATTCTATGCAGGAACACCGGTCGCATTTCTAGGCTCGGATAAAAAATCCAATCCCTCGTATGCCATTCAAGGGAACATACTTTTGGATTGATCATGCGCGAATGTGCTAAATATAGTGTTATTAATACCCTCAGGTTGGAGAGCCCCAACGTCGTTCCGATGCGGCTCCCCTTATCGGAGGTAAAAGATGGCTGCAGGCGACATCTACTATACCACGTACAAATGGCGACCAACAAGGCACTCGTGAAGGTGTGCAACAACCAATGCCAACTCCAAAGGCAGAGATAGACGAGGCGATCATGCGGGAAAACATCCATGCACTCTCTCTTGTACATATACAATGATCTATGCTGCAGTGCAAAGGCACGATGTGTCAACCGATTAAACTTGATCATGCCACATAACTAGTCATCTCGGCAACGTTGCCGACCGGTTCGGATCTGGCGGTCACCGAATATTAGGTGTCGATGCACTGAACCGAAAAGCATCCGGTTTGAACTTTGCAACATATGAGCGGTGCGCCTAGTGAAACCGTTTCCCAGACCCAGAGGATGACGTACTAGGGTGCATGGCGGAGTTTTGCACATTTTTGTTGTTCCAAACAGCTGTAGGGTCGTAAGGGATATAAAGCCAGCACGCAACCAAACAACTCCATCAGTATGGAAACTTTTATTCTGCTTTCGCTCAGCGCACTCATAGCCTTGCTTATCCATGTCACCTTTTCTGGTGTTTCTATCCTGATCGCGAGGAGGCACAAGAACATTCTGAATAAATTCGTCGCTGTGGAAGACTCGATCTCCGAGAAAAGTGTTAGTGGGTATGGCAGACTCACTAGAGTCTTCGTCCCGAATGTGCTTGCCAGATGGCCATGGCCTCGTCGGATTAACCCAAATTATGACGTGGTCGGAATGGAGGCTGCTGCTTGGATGACGAGCTTCCGAGCCTTCAGCCCCAAGGCCCAGGATGCTTTTAATCGATGCGACTTCAGTAGGTGCTCTCCTTCGTATCCTGTTTGCATACTCATTTTGTTTGATAGGTCTCCTCGCCTCTTTGGCTTACCCGACAGCCAGCAAAGGTGAAGTCACCACGGGTACATCAAAAAATATTTGCTTATTCGTCCATTCAGAGCATCTCAGAGCTGGTTGTGATCTCATGCATTTCGTCTTCGTCTTCGACGAGTATTCCGATAGGTCCTCACCCTCCGAGGTCCGTATGCAAAAGGACGTGGTACTCGACGCTTTCCGGAATCCTCGCATGCCACGTCCGAAAGGAGAGTGGATTGGCGGGGAAATTGCACGTCAGTAAGTGTATTAATGGTTTCCCCGGAAGTTTTCAAGACAATGCTTACCGGAGAATAGATTGTGGGAACTGACCATACAGAATGCCACCGCAGTCTCCCAGAAAAGGTTCATACAGAGCATGGACGAATATCTCCAGGGTGTCGTCCAGGAGATCATCGACAAACAGGATAATCGCATCCTTGATATCAAAAACTATATCGATGCACGACGTCGTACCAGCGGCGTAAAGCCATCGTTTTCTATAATCGAGCTAGGACTTGACATCCCTGATGAAGTGATGTCCCATCCTGCCATTCAAGGGATGGTTTCGGCAGCTGTTGACATGGTCGCTTTTTCTAATGTCAGTGTTATTCATGGAAAGATAGTGCATACTATACTGATGAAATCGCTTTGAAGGATATCTTTTCCTACAATCTCGAGCAACTGCGCGGGGATGACCTCCACAACATTATAACGTGCGTGATGAATGAACATCATACGGACGTGAACGGCGCCATGTTGTGGGTTGAAGACTTTCTCCTCGGAGTTGGGGAAAGGTTCCATGCCGCCAAGGCGGCACTTCCCCAATGGGAAGAGCCCTTGAACTCACAGGTAAAGGAGTATTGTCATGGCTTGGGTCAGTGGGTACGGGCTCTCGACAGTTGGAGTTTCGAGAGTGAGAGGTATTTCGGTAATAAGGGCCTTGATATCAAGGAGAACAGATGGATGTTGCTCCTACCAAAGAAGAGCACAGGTGTGACGGAAATTGGGCCCGTGCATATTGACAGTTCCCTTTTATGATCATCGTAAGTACATTGTACGAGACTCGACGTACGCACACAGATGTTTCACCAGATCGGACTAGCCTAGACATTGTAGTATCCCACCCTGCAGATACTGTGGTTAGTTTCCGTCGACTTATGTTACCTTTAACCAAGATAGTTTGGGCACCCTGGATCGAAACACACGAAGCGAAGCTAAGATCTTTGGAGAAAATGTGAAACCCAAGTTGAGGATGTGTACGACATTCTAATTAAGTGTTTTGATATGATGCAGTAAACGAAACCGTATTCCCGTGATATGGTTCTCTATATGGGCGCGAGTTTGTGGCCGTTGAGTCTATAGTGATGTTATTGGCCCAGCCTCAGGCCCTTGTGCTGACACGAGGAAATTTTTTAAAAGGTTTCTAGCAAGCGAGAACAAAGAGAAGCGAGCTTGTAGTATGCATTCAGCAGCTATGTATGTTACCTTCTCCTATCCTTGTACGCCACACTGGTGTTCACCTGTCGCATACATTCAAACTCAGTGGCCGAGGCAGCGACTCCGGCTTGTCCCTCTTCCCAGCAGTGCGCACGGTGTCGCACCCCCCAAGGCCCATGAACTACCAAACGTTACCAGTGGATGCAGGAAGTCCATTTGGCGCTGGTAGCTCACATGATGGGTGAGGGGAAAAACCTCAAGTCTCACACAGCCGGTCTTCCCATACCGAGCAGTCGGGTGCTGGTTTCCCCCAAACGTGTCGTTCCCTGTTACCTTTGTCGAGCTAAGCTTCAATTATAAGTTCCTCCACAATGTCCGGACCAATTAGACCCATCAACTCAACCCTTGGACGCCGGGTCTAAGGATTACTTCCTCGGTGATATTTATCAGTTTTTGGGTGATCTAGTGCTACTCAGTCTCTCTCATCTGTTGCCAGTGAGTGAAATCTCGTATCTTCAAGCTTCGATCGGGTCGGTCTTCTCGGCGAATGGCACATCGTTCGCTAATTTTTAAAAGAGTTTAAAATTTAAATAGTCCCAAGAAGTCTTGAATGGCGGCGCCCCCGATCTGAATTAGAATGCATTCACCATGACGGCGCCCGCGAGAATGAGCTCCCGCGCTGTGTCGTTTCCCGTATGTTCATTCTTTGTTCCGTGCGATTAAAGTGGTGGTAATCGTACCACTATGTACTCCCGCTCGGGTAGTTTGGCGTTTATGCGCCGCAGTGAATCCTCATTTTGCTCACCCCTTTTGTTAGCGTGGTTCGACATACACTGTCAGTGGGTACAACACTGGCATTTATCGGCGGGCAGTTTTACAGCTATGCTCCTTTCTGAAAGAAGGATCTGACTTTTCCCGCGTGATTTCACCCAGGACTTTGGCAGTCGTGTGCTCCGAGGTGTGTTTTTGAGCATGAACGCGATCGACCATCACCAAGCCAACCTCAGCGCGCCGTCGCGCCCCGCACGCTACACGATGTCTTGGCTATCGTCTAGGTTCGAGCTGCCCATCGATAGCGGAATGCATTGTCGGCCATCCACTTGCCGCTGCTGAGAAGGAGGTGCACGCACCGCGCGCCGCGCACCACCTCAGAAACCTTGTCAAGCAAGGTGATACTTCCATTCACAAGCATGGGAAGGCTTAATGATTATTTCTCTATCCAAAAAGTTCTTCTTTTACTCCTTTTCGGTGGACGGTTCCATTGTTTCGCACCGATGGTGTGCGTTCAATATTATCGTCCTGTTTTTAGCTGTGGATCTAGTTATTCTAGACGCCTCAAGTTTCTGCTGTATAATCCAAGTTAGACCGTCCAGATGCTCGGACACTCTACCTGATGTGCATTATAAAGATGTCCACTCACGAGAAGGAAATTATTGTTGCGAATTTTCCCTACTCACCTGCCTGCCACCCCAGCTGAGTCCTAGATGGGCTATCAGATCCTTTCGTCTCAGGCAAACGGTATCCCTCTGGACACGGCGGCGATCGTGTCCACCGTACTAGAAGGGATTATCTATGGTGAGTCGAAATGAAACATTGTCAATGTACAAAAGAGATATGATATTTGTGCAGGTTTTTCTGTCATGATGTTCATTGGGACAATATGGACCCTTACGTACAGACGATCGCTCATTTCTATCCATAAGGGAATGATCCTAGTTTCGTGTCTGATGCTCCTGCTCAGCACGGCGGTACGTAGGGATTTAACCATCACTTATCGTGTCTCAGGGAGCTAACATCTGGACAGCACATGGTCATCGACATCATTCGGGCCTACGAGGGGCTAGTTCTGTACCGGGACACCTATCCTAACGGGCCCATAGGATTTTTCTCTGACATTTCTCAATGGAGTTTCGTATGCAAGAATTTAATATACATGCTACAGACCCTGGTCGGCGATGGAGTGGTGGTGAGACATCATGTCCGATTGCCATTGATCACCTCATCTTCAACATCCTGTTCAGATTTATCGATGCTACGTTCTCTGGCAATCATCGTCGATCATCATCTTTCCCATCATATTATGGGCTTCTATCGGAGGTAGGCATATCATATCCTCCTTGCATGCACCTGTGATGCTCAAGCGACGATGGAATCGGAAGTGACTGGGTTTGGGTCTGTATATTTTGACTCCCAGGCGACCACCTCCAAAGAGAATGTCTTCACACCATTCACGGCGAAGTGGATAACCGCGTTCCTAGCCGATGCGCTCTTTACTAACCTCTTCGTCACATGTGAGAGATCCCAATGGTTTTCGAGGCGTTCCCACTGATACCCCCGCGGCGGCCACTTGTAGCGCTGCTTGCATTCCGAATATGGAAATTAGGAAGGCGCGTGACGGGAGCGTTGCGTTCGACCGTGCTGGTGCCCATCCTACGTATCGTACTTGATGCGGGGGTACTCTACTCGCTCTCGCTCCTGGCAATGCTCATATGCTTCGTGGCCAAGAATCGGGGAAATTATGTGATGATCGATGTGGTGCGTCCGTAACATACCTCGGGGTAGTCACCGAATTGATCGTCGTTCTGTGCCTTCCAATCACTCGTGTAATTCCTGTCCGGGTCCCGCCGTTGTCCTACTACCGGCGGTCCGTTCCTTTCCGCATTTTCTCTGCGACCACCACCGAATAGTCGGTACCCATCATCTCCATTACATTCTACATGGTGATCATCCGTACTGCGCTCTCTACATCGATTTCCCAAGACCTTGCACAACCGTCTTCGGGTGGGTCTTCCCGTCTCACGCTGTCCCGCTTGTCGCGCCTTAACAGGGAAAGCGAGTACGAAATGAAGGGGTTGGAAATGGACATGACGCAGTTGACGAAACCGAACGAACGCGACGAGTATGTGAATGAAAGCAGGCATCCCAGGAAAGATTGCCAGTGGGAAATGGTGGGCTGTGCTGTTTGATGAGTGTAGGCTGGTGTGGGCGGCAGGCCTTTTTTCGTACGTTAATAGGCGCAACGCTGTGCGTTCGCTGTGTTCATCATTTGGTTTGTTATTGTACACTCTTAAGTAGTTCTGGTATGTTCGATGTTGTGTACTATCAGTGCGAATTCGAACCGAGTTGTGCGTTATACAGTACATTTACCACACCATCTCATAATGCATATGCCATAGTCTGAATGTTGGTCACCTTCATTCGTTTTGGCTAAAACGGGAGTCTTCGCGGCCATTCTACCAGACTTCAATACTGTTCAGATCTAGACCGACGTTTGGGGTGCGACTCAGGCTGTAGCCTGTCCTTGATATATAACTTTAGATTTTCGCTGGCGTGCGAACTGATACTGTGAGAGACTTCAAGTTCGACTGGCTCCGCCTCGGAGATCTTGCACTAATCTTCAACCTTTGTCTTCACGTTTCCAACTATATTTTGCTCCCAGATAAAAGATAAACACTACCCACCGCCTTGTGCATGGGGTTTACGCGTCGCACTACAGTGAATCCTACGATTGTCTTTGATGCGAGTAGGAACCACTATCTTCCATTGGCTCTTGAAGTGGATCTGCCTGCGGGAGACTAGCCTGATTGATACGGTGGAGTTGGTTTCGATATCTCTGCCACTTCGAAAACATGCAGCCCATAATGGTGAGTGGTTATGTGCAAGGGCCGCCGCAGAAGCTGCCCATAACCTGTTACGTGGAACTCACGTGCGTATACATATCACACAGCAAAGCCTCCGAGACCTTTTGCTACAGGGTCCGCTCCCCCCTCCGTTTCCCGATCCTTCGGTTCCCTGCACCCATTCACATAGTCATCGTACTCGTTCGTTTCCGTCAACTGTGTAATGTGCACTTCCATGCGATTCGTTTGGTATTCACGTTCCCTCCTAAGGCGCGGCATGCGGGACAGCGTGGGACGGAAAGACCCATTCGGCGACGACTGTGCAGTGTCTTGGGAAATAGACGTAGAGAGAGTGGTACGGATGATCACCATATAGAATGTAATGGAAACGATGGGTATTGACTATCCAGTTGTCGCAGAGAAAACATGGCAAGAAACGGAGAACGAACCAGTAGCGAGACAACGGCGGGACCCGGATAGGAATCACACACAGGTGATCCAGGGGCACAGAACGACCGATGATTAATTTCATGACTATCCCAAGCGGTGTTACGGACGCACCACGTCGAGCATCACATAATGTCCCCGATTCTTGGCCACGAAGCACATGAGCAACGCCAGGAGCGAGACTGAGTAGAGTACCCCCGCATCAAGCATGATCCGTAGGATGGGCCACAACGCGGTCGCACGCGCCGCTCCCATCATGCGCCTTCCCAACTTCCATATCCGGAATGCAAGCAGCGCTACAAGTTGGTCCCGCGGAGTCTATCAGTGGGAACGTCTCGAGAATTATTTGGTGTCTCTCACATGTGATGAGGAGGTTGGTAAAGAGCGCATCCGACAGGAACGAGGTTATCCACTTCCCTGTCGTTGGCGCGAAGACGTCCTCTTGGGAAACAGTCGCCTGGGAATCAAAGTATACACAGCCAACCCCAGTCACTTGGGATATCGTCGTTGCATGAGCATCGCGAATATGCAGCGTACATGGAGGATATGCCTACCTGCAGCAGAAACCCATAACATGATGGCGAAGATGATAATCAACCATGATTGCCAGAGGACGTAGCATCGATAAATCTGAACAGGATGTTGAAGATGAGGTGATCACGGCGACGGGACATGAGGTCTCACCACCACCCCATCGCCGACAAGCGTTTGTAGCGTGTATATCAAATTCTTGTATACAAAACTCCACTGGGAAACGTCAGAGAAAAAGCAGATGGGCCCGCCAGGATAGGTGTCCCGGTACAGTACCAGCCCCTCGTAAACCCGAATGATGTCGATGACCATGTGCTGCCCACATGTTAGCTCCTCGAAACACGATAGGTAATACACAGATCCCTACGTACCGCCGTGCTAAGCAAGAGCATCGAACATGCAACCATGACCATCCCTGTATTGACACGACTAGGCGTTCGTTTATACGTCAGGGACCATACCGTCCCAATGAACATCATGATAGAAACCCCTACGCAGATATCACATTACCTTCATGCACCAATAATGCTTCATTCTGACTCACCATAGAGAATTCCCTCTAGCACGGTGGACACAATCGCCGCCGTGTCTAGAGGGATACCATTTTCCTGCGACATAAAGAAGTGATGGAGTTTCTAGGGTCCTGAGGCAGCAGGAAGGGAAGGGAAGGGAAGGGAAGGGAAAAACGCGAAAATTACTTCGAACGACGTCTTTAAAATGTATACCATCGGCAGTGTTAGTGCGGCTGGACGGATTAAAATACGATCAATAGGTCAGGAATAACTAGATCCATATCTAAAACTGGACGACCACTTTGACATGCCAAACAACTAATGTGTAAGGTGTGAAGGCGCCGGTAAAAATGGTTTCGGATTGTGGAAGGTTGCCCAAACCCTCCTATGGTTTAAATGCAAGGCTCTAGTTCAGCTGAGTGGTACTGCCGTGAAGTAAAGTCAAATTTGAACTAAAAGTTGGCAGTGGACACTGCGCATCCTCACGAGTCCTTCGTCACCCACGGTCGTCTGTTTCCAGGGTGCAAAAGCTATGGGACGCGATGCTCACTCAGAATACTCAAGCATGGACGTTGAAATAATAAGTCGCCTCGAAAGTTGTCCAATTTTACGCGGAGAACTGGACACCAATCTCAACTTAGATGTGCCCAATCACAATGACGCATCAGAGATTATCTCGGAGATGGAGCAGGTGACCGACCTGAACAGGATACGGCCGTACTCCGACTGGCAGGGTTGGACAATATTATCCATGAGGGTCCATGTCTGGCTTCAAACTGACCACGTATCATTTGTGGAAGACATATCACTAGGTGCAAGAGACAATTTTACCATCGAAAAAATGTTGAGAAAAATGATCATAAAAGGCATAATTATACCAAAATGACCCTAACAAGAAAATTAGAATACAAAATTATACAATGGTAGTCAAAATATAATATTTTTCAGATCGAAGGTACATTGCCAATACAATGATATTATAATTTCCTGTTAGGGTCATTTAAATATAATTATGCCTTTCATGATCAATTTTCTCAACATTTTTTCAATGATAAAATTGTTTACTGCACCTAGTGTATACTCGCTGCTGTCAGTGGGGGCGTTCTTTGTCCAATCCATGTCAGTGATAGCCAATGAGAAGATGTTGGGTCGCCTTTTGGCAATCATAATCGTGTTGTCTGGTAAAATCCGTAAAAATCTTGGAGGCAGCGCGCGGCCGGGCGCATAATTTTTTCGCACAGTCACGGACCTCGCGTATTTTGCACTTGTCTGAGAACACGTCTATGTACAAGTTTTTACCGAGCAGTGCGCGACGCTACGCGTAAGTCACCCGCTCTCTATCTATCGATGCTCCCGCTCTTCAGCTGTAATCACCATCGTCGATCTACAGGCGGTCCATGGCATCTACCAGTACTCAAGGTGGAAACGCATCAGGTGAATCAGAATGTCTATCAGCAGACGAGCGGATTCAGCGGGCGATAGAGATTCTAGTACACAGTGGTCGAATCTCTTTTCTTTGGCTTCATGATCGAGCTTTCCAGCGTATGCGGCACATCACGACCACTCACCAGGCTTCCGCGAGGCCAAACGATCGCGAAACTACGACAAACGAGGCCAGGAACAGATCACACGATGAATGGAACCCCAGGCGGTCAAACTCGTGATGAAGGAGGTTTTCCAGGATATGGACGCAATGAAGGCTCGCATCCCAGCAACCAATTGACTTGGTCAACCAGGAGTCGCTAAAGAACTGGGACTTGAGCTCGCCGATGAATGATACCATTTCCTCCAACGCTCTGTTGTATCCACACCAGTGCTCGTTCTTCGCCATACTACTATCTTCGTCTGGACCAACGGGGATTCACGGAGTCAGACGATCGAGGTGCTGTATGCGATTCGCGCCGCTCTCAACTCACATCCTCTCTTACGATAATATTAACATCAGTACATCTATCCATCTTTACCAGATTCCGAACCTAACTCCCCAGCACATGCAGACGTTACTAATATTACAACGTGCGTTCTATAGGGAGCTCTTCCCTCAAACTTAACGAGCGTTATCTTCGAGAGCATCCAGATAAGATAAGGAACACGTTGATAAGGACCACGACTTTACTTCGTAACCATTTGACTGGGTAAAACACGTCAAGTAAGCTGTTTGCTACCGTCAGGCGGCCTTTCCGAGTGATTTACAGACGGAAACTGATCCGTCGTCCAAGTCAGCGGTAGTCGCTGATAGCGCATTGGCTGCACGCCGATTGGGCAACGATCGGGCGATTAGTTCCATCCTGAACGAAATTTTCAGACATTTCGGGCTGTTGTATGCCAACAAGTCAGTTCGTGGCTAAAACGTGAACACGAAACTTGAGTCTTCATACGGCTAAGTATTTTATTTCACCAACCTCCGAGATGCTTCAAGTTCAAACTGATGTTTGTGGCGTGACGCACCTGTTTTCGCCGGCGTGCAGACTGGCGGACTTAGAGCCTTCAACCTTCAAGTCCCGGCTCCGCCGAGATCGATGTTGTATTCGTCTTTTGTTTTCACGTTTTACTTGCACTTGAACATGACCGCTACCGCCAACCGCCTTGTGACTGTGAGCGATGGTGTGACAACTGAGCTCGAACAGGGAGAGATGGATCTTAGACTTGTCTCGATTTGGCAAGTGTCATCTGCTTTACTACACCCATAAACAAAAATTCTAGGTCATGCATAACAAAAAGACAGTATAATGTTTTCCACCTGTGACGTGGTTGATCAGAGCCTTTGCTGTGGCATCAAGGACGATGTGCTTATGACTCTTTTGGTTGGGTTGTAAGCGCATTACTACACAACTTATGGATGAGCTGACAACAGAGATCTCGGAATGTTTTGCAGCTAGCCCTAAAAAAGTCAGATTTGCCACATCGGCTGATGGGGTTAGTACATGCTTGACAAGTTTCCTCAGCCGGCATATATACTTGACTGCATTCGAACGACCTTGGAGCACCGTCCACTGTTCGCCCGTCCCGGGTCTTATAGCATTTCTCTGCGCGATGGATACCCTATGTTCTCCCCTAGCGACTGCACTTGGTGCGTCCGTTGACCAGATCAAGGTACGCACTCGTCTTCCATCCCTGCATTTCACCGTTGACACCCTTTTCGCAATGTAGCTCATATCGTGTCTGCTGATTGCGTACCCACTCGGGAGTCTGTTCATAAGAATACCATCATCGCGACCTAATCTCAAGCACGCTTTCAACGTATTTATATCCGTCTTCTTCCTTATACCCGTTTTCCATCTGCACTGGGGGTTCCTTCAACTTCTCGGTAGCATCCTTGGGACCTATTTCCTTGCGGCAAATTTCAAAGGTGGCAGCATGCCATGGATAGTCTTCTTGCAAGTCTTCTTACTGCTCTTTCATTGGTATCTTGCTAACAACCTTTTAGTGTTACTATGGGTCATCTCACTGTCAAGTATGTGATGTCTTGAGCCCGAGGTTTGTTTCTGTTTATACTGACTGTTCCCGGTAGTCATCTCATTCGTGCAATCTATGGGCTAAGTTACGAAACGGTTGAGATCACGGGCCCTCAGATGATCCTCACCATGAAACTGACGACTTTTGCATGGAACGTATATGACGGCAGGAGGCCACAAGAAGTTTGTTGCTTCCATACTTGTATCTCCCTCTCGTGGTTCATTGTTGAACTTTTGTAGGATCCGGACAAGTGGCAGCTTCAGAAACGTATCCTGAAATATCCTACATTATTGGAATTCCTTGGGTTCTCGTAAGTCACCAGTTCTTCGCATTTACGTTGCTAATACCTTGTCTGGTCAGATTTTACTTCCCTGGGTTTTTAGTTGGACCACACCTCGATTACGCATCCTATATATCGCTGATTGATGGCTCACTGTTTGATTCTGTCAAATCCTCGAAGCCGATGCAAAGAGCGATTCCGGACGGCAGAAAACGCGTTGCCTACCGTAAGATGCTGATGGGACTTTTATTTTTGGGTCTCTTCGTGGTTCTGAGCCCATCTTACAACTTTGCGATCGCGTTGACACCCTGGTTTGCGGAACAAAACTTCCTGTACCGGTATGATCAACCCCAAGGTTGACGGCGCGTCTAGCCTAACGAACCTAACAGGATCGCTATTTTTCAATTCTGTGGGCCCATTGAGCGTTGCAAGTACTACGCCGTCTGGACCTTGACCGAGGTAGGAGACCGTTCGATGGTCATGTGATCAACTGATTTATTTCCTTTAGGGAGCAAGTATCCTGACTGGACTTGGTTTCACCGGATTCGGGCCTTCTGGAGAGTCCCTCTGGGAGGGTGCAACGAACATCGACATCCTGAACATCGAGCTCCCCTCGAACACAAAGCTCCTCCTGGATGCCTGGAACATCCACACGAACATTTGGCTTAGAGAGTGTATCTACAAGCGCGTCACGCCCGAGGGTCGAAAGCCGGGCTTCCGCAGTACTCTGATTACCGCCGCCACGAGCGCACTCTGGGTGAGGCTCAGGTTTTCGCTTTTTGGGTAACGATGTTGACAAAAGGGTCACCCAGCATGGCGTCGCGATCGGATACTATCTTACGTTTATCCTCACCGGTTTTATTACGCAAGTCGGTCGACAGTGCCGGGCTCACCTTCGTCCGCTCGTCATGCCTCCTTCAGGAGCACGGTCCGCTTGGACGAAGCGTGCGTACGACGTGCTCGGTGCCTTGGTGACCATATTGTTGCTCAACTTTGTGTCCGTGCCTTTCATGGTGTTGAACTTTGCGGATACCATGGACGCGTGGTCTTGCTTGGGATGGTATGGCTGCTGGATCGTGGGCTCTGGCGTCGTGTTTTTTAATGCCGGAGGATCAGCGTATCTACAGAGTTGCATCCAGAAGATCGGAGGAGCCCACGTCGTTGATGTGAGCAAACGTCAGACCACATCATCTCGCAGTGATGTAGCCCCTTTGGAGCCTGCTGCCATGAGGGGGCCAAGGACAAGATTGAGCGTTCACTGGGGATAACCCAAGTAGGACCGAAGCGTACGCACTAATGTGTCGAAATTCGAGAGGTGTTTCTTATATTTATAGTATACCCTGCCGCGGTCATGTTCGAATATATACGTCCTCGAGGACCTTGACAATCTCCGAGCTTGCTTGGCCTCCTCCCGGGGCACGTCTATATGTACTCACACGCACATCCGGTACTTCATCGTGGCATCACCGGAGAACCCAACGCCATTGTGACTCTCGGAGCCTACTACGAAAACAAGACATGGCCACCGGCGTCAGCCCGCGGTGCGAGATCTACGGCCTCACGCAACTCAAGGCCTCAGACATCGCCTTCAAGTGCTTGCTGATCCCAAACACGACGTAGAGATTCACAGAATGGAGGCACATCGGGTATTTATTCAAGGCCGATCGGGACCTGCCGAGATCCATTATGCTTGGAGCGAGGGAATACAACCACCACACTCTCGCGTCCGTATTCAAGCCCAACATCGGGGGGTCTTCAATCTTTCTCTTGAAGGCCGCACACTCGGCCGATGATCCTATTAATGGCCGATGATGAATAGGATCCGCTGAATGAAAGAGTCACGCAGTAGGCCAGGACGTCTGACGAGCAATATGATCTAGCTGGAACTTCCGTGATGCGTCCAATTGAGACGATCGATACGTCGCTGAACACTGAAACTGACAGGACGTTGAGTGTTTTTGAGCTTTTAATTGTATACGTGTGTGCACGCAGCCTCATAGGCATGGACATAGTTCTTGAACGTGTCGATACCAACATACGTGAGTAATAGAGGAATACAAGTGATTCAAATGGTCGAGGGGTACAGCATCTAGAGGGTTGTAACACGTTCAACTGCGGAGTCAGAGGGAAAGGGGGTGAGACGTACGATGCGCACGCTCGCACCAAATGCGCGTGGTGGGAGGTTGGATCTGAACTTTGACTTGACAACGCCAGAGTTGCCGTGTGGGCGAGTAACACGTCTGGATGAAATGAACTAAACAAGATAAGCGAGGCAGTCAAGAGACGACTTACCCCCAGATAACGCGGATTTTGGAACCTTGGATTTCCCGCTTGGCCTTGTAGACGTAGGCCACACGCTGGAGGGGCAGGGATGGATGAGGAGGGGTGTGATGGGGAGAGGAGAGATAGCAAACCTTGCCAAGGTAGAATTGGGCGTCTTCCTTGTTGCCAACACCTTCTATTTGGATGAGCGAGGTGTTTGGGCTAGAGTTGCGCTTGGCGCGCTTGTGCCCGAGGATGCGGCCCTTGTTGTAGAGTCTGAAAGACAAAGGATATGTCAGCGGGGGGCATGTAGGGGAGGTACATCCGGCCAAGCGACGTTGCATCCACAGCATGGAAAGCCGACAGACGGTGTTTTTGTGGTCATTGAAGAGATCAGGGTGAATACAGACCTTGTTGAGCCCATTTTTTTGTCTTGACGAGGAGAGGGCGGCGCTGTGGGTCGTGTTCTGAAGGCGGAGGGCGAGGATGGGGAGTGGACGTCACAGTGTCATATTGTCACGTAGATGGTATGTGTGACAGGATTGTCACGGTATGGATTGATCGCTTGCAAGCAACGTCGTTGGAGTAACGGAGCGATGGAAGAAAAACAGTATCGAGGACCCGTCCAGTTCGTGTCTAGAAATCGCAGGCATCTCGGAACGTTGTCTGCTGACTCCGCGCTCAACATCTGCTACTACTACTACTACTACTATACTATTACGGCCCAACAACACCCACGGCCGGGCGACGACGAGTCGAGCCCAGTCCCAGTGTCAATCCCGTCCTCACGTGTATCCTGAACATCATCGAACACCATTGCCGTCCCAACGGCGCCACGACCGCTCCGTCCGTACAGCGCGCAACGCCACTGACTGCATTATGATCCTGCGTCCAAACCGAACAAGTTATTGAGAATACGGCGAATGAACGAGAGACGGGTCGAAGACATGGACTCATGGATTCATCCTGCGCGCGGTGGGACTCAACAAGCCGACCCTCGATCAAGAATGGACGTCATGCTTCGACAAGGCCATAAGTCCTGAAAGTATTTACAGCACAGAGCCAAATCGTACGTACAGCGACGAAACTCCCTCGAGATATTGTACAACCATCGGGGGACACATGGATATCCAAAAGTAACATAACTATGCGAGTCCGAGTCACCGCTCCAAGTACCACCATTCTCCACTATTCGTGAATGCCTCAGCCTGAGGGCCCGCTAGTATTCGTCTCCCGTCTGTATCCTACTTCCTCGTCATGATGCATATAATCTTCCAACAGTTCCAGTCGAATCGTCGCTGATTCGTTCGCGTCCCCTTCTACGACCTGATTCTGCCCTGGGGCGACGTCCGCGAATGCAATTCCAGACACAGCCGCGTTTTGACTCGCGACTGCTTGCGACAACACACCGAATCCGGTGTCAATTCCCTGCAAGCCGCGACGAACATCATGGTCATACAATTCCCGCACACTGATTATGAACCGAGGTATCACGGAGCAGAGCGTTATGGAGGCAAACACTCCCAAGACGTACACCCAGGTGCTGGTCACTGTAGGCAAGTTGTTGACTAGACCAGCGATATTGAAGATGACATTCCTAGCAGTGGTTAGTTTGTTTGTATCGGAGAGCAAGCCGCCAAGATGGTAAATGGAAACGAGAAGAAGAGGGAAACCGAGACGCACACAAGGAAATACATAATGCCATCTTTTACGAGTTGTCCCATATACCGGTTGGGCTGCCACTGCTTTGTTGCTTTGTACATGTTAATTGACTCCTTCAACGTTTGAGTGACAGCAAGAACCAAAAGGATAGCGCTGAGAACAAATTGTGGCATAGTGACATACACCTGAACAATTAATGAAGTGTGGTTCGGTGAGGCATTGCAAAAATGAAAATCCAACACTTCGGCGGTTGTGACTGACGAGAAAGGAGAAAGGGGAAAGGAGATAAGGGGAAACTTGGGTGAGACCGGAGTGACACATAAAGTTTATCCACTGGCAGGACATACCTGAGAGATATGTACTGGCAGTAGAGAGCCCTGCTGAAATGACGGTAGCAATGACCTGTGGGACATAAATGAACAGAAGGAGATGAAGGATTCTTTTGGATCGATTCCACATTGCATACACCTGCAGCAACATGATTACTGAATTGAAATTAGTCTGTGGAAATGGAACCATGCAGAGCAGTAACTCACAATCAGCAGCATTAATAAATATTACAAATCCCCACTGAAGCATCCAGCTGATTACAGTGCCTTTGGGATATCCGTGTCTCGTAGGAACATTATAGAGGGCAGTAAATCAATCCACTCACACCTATGGAATTGTAATCAGTATAATTTTCAATTGCAGTTTAAATGCATACAACTATTCGAAGATGATCATTAACGACAGGCTCTAGACAAGGTATCAAACAGGAACACTGACTTCAACAGGTCCAGGCATAAAGGAACTACCATCTGTGAATACATCTGATCAGCTCAATTAACCAGTAGTTTAATTCTGAACATACAGAGTGCATTAAGACTTAAGCACAGATTAACTGTTATCTATGTTCACTGTGCATAATAGCAAGAATAGACCTACATAATCCAAGGAAGACCGACATAGCGAACCTAGAGAAACGACAATTAGGAACACTAGCAATGGGGTGGACCCGGCGACGCCTTTATACATACTAGAACAAATATTGTTGAGACCCAGGTCCAGGGTCGGCACTGTGTGATTATCAGGGGACTAGTGCTCGCTCAATAACTATTGTTTCATTACCAAACATAGCGTATCTGTGAATATTCTCAGGGAATAAATAAGATGTGGAGAGAAAAATAACATACCTCTCTCGAGATGATGAGCACTGCAGTGGTAGTATTGCAATAAGTTACACCATGAGAATGCATCAATGAGCTTTTCAACAGAAGAGTATTCACATCAACATCACTCACAATAATCATACACGACAGCAGTGACAACAACAACTGTCCCGGTTTATGAGATCAATCACTGATTAAAATGAGCGACCATACCGAATGTATAGTTATTCATCTGTAGAAATTCCAATGCAGATTGTAATTCGGAGGACATGGCAGGTACAACAGAGATTGCAGTGTACGATGGTTTAATGTTTAACAACACAGAAAGATTGAGAGTCGATACCAGTGGGAGGGAGATTGCCAGTGATTCAATCTTGGGGTCCCCTAACATTTATATCTTCTACCCAGCATATTAAATATTTGCTTCAAGCTGGTTTAGATTGAGTGCTATGATCTTCCCATGCTCGAAAAAATGCAGGACACATGATGGAGGGGTGGCGATGGGGGGCGGTGCGAGGTGTTCTTTGCGGCACATAGGAGAGCAAAGTCGATGAATATACTACAGCACAGGAATTTTGCTGCATCAGATTGAGTCGTGTCCTCGATTCGGGATCATTATCGCAGTGGGAACTATGTGTAATTTCCAGCCCTTCGCGATACAGCAACTTACCAATTTTCACGTTTACGTACGAACACTTTCCCAACGTCAAAACACTCAATGCGAAACAGAAACCCCGGTGCGTTCAACATATAATTCTAGCAAAGCCTGCGCAACAACGAAAGGTTCGTTATTCCTCGAGTTTATATGCAGGCACTCTTCTCGTTGCAAACAAGGTACTGCAGGTCTAGTGGAAGCAGGCCATGCGTAGCTTTTCTCTGATGGTAGGCCACTTCATGACAGCTTCACGTCCTATTAGACACATCAACCGAACGATCCATCTCGCCCTTCCACCGGAGGAATCGGGAGGATCCGTGTAATGGTGCGCGTACTTTTGCGTAGTTTATATTGTTTGACTCACAGTAGATCAGGATGAACGAGAATCGGCGATGCGATGTCGTGGCTCAACTAATGAACGTGGAACCAATCAGTGGTCTGGGTGATTTGATCTGACAAGACATGTGGGTACTGATGTAGAAATTGATCGCGCAGTTCTTCGGGTTAGTGTCGCCTCGCAGCATTAGTCTGAGTCGTTGCGACGCCGACTGAAGGTATGCATCACGAGGAAACGACAAAGGTATTACCGGACACACTCGAACGTTCACGTACTACCCGTCCCCACGACTCATCTCTATCCCGTGATGCCCCGATATCGAGAACAGTACTTCCCGCATCCATTGCCGTCTCCACTTTCTTGCCGTCTTCTACTTGCCAACATCGAATTCTTACATTCCTCGCCACCATTCACGATGTGCCTCCCATCAGCGAGGCAGGCAACTTGGGTCCTCGTCGGTATCACACTTTCAAATGTATTGTCCACCAACTCGACTGCTGGCCTATTGCGGAACACATGCTTGGCCGGGCATCAGAGCAATGCAGAGAAAGATGCGCGGTTGTTGTACATGTTATTATTATGCAGCACATGCGCGGCGGTCGATGCCTATTGTACTATCGACGCCCTCAGGGGTGATAATACATCTATGGGAATGTCACACCGATGGCATGTGTGACATTGTGTCACGGTATAAGAAGGCGGGTGCAGGATTTGTTTGAGTTGACCGTCGATGCAGCTGATGGGCTGCACTCTGCGTCGCTTGCGAGCAGCGTCGTTGGAGTAACGGAGCGATGGCAGAGAAACAGGTCGATGACCCGTCCAGTTCGTGTCTGGCAGTCGCAGCGCTGTCGGACGGCACGGGGTTCGCGCCATATTCGCTGTATTAGAGTGGATTTTGCTGTAGACTGTTGGTATAAAACGATTCCACAACTTGCAGGATGACTAGCAAACATGTTCCCCCGCAGCCTCTCCAGGGCGACACCCCTCCTCGCCCGTCTCTCCTCGTCCTCGGCGACGTCGACCATCACCATCAAACCGACGCCGTCCAAGGACCACCTCTATACACCTATTCAGGACTCGACCCTTCCCAAAGGCTACCTTCTCACTGGCATCCACGCCGGTGTCAAGAAGCCAAAGCCGACATCCCAAACGCCATTAGATCTCGCACTTGTCTTGTCCACTTCTCCCCATCCTACCTCTGCTGCTGCTTGCTTCACCCTCAACGCGTTCCGTGCCGCCCCCGTTCTTGTTTCCCGTGATGTCCTCCAAAAATCTGGCGGAAGAGCACGCGCTGTCGTCGTGAACAGCGGTTGTGCAAACGCAGTCACCGGTAAAAAGGGCATCCAGCACGCCTGGGGTATGGTCAAGGCAGGCGACGCCGTCCTCGCCTCTCATGGCATCCGCCCATCGCAGACAAACGAGACCCTCGTCATGTCCACTGGCGTTATCGGCGTCCACCTTCCCATCTCAAATATCCTCTCCGCCATCTCCACCCAACAGTCGTCTTCGCCCTCTTACTCCCTCTCGGCCACCCCATCTGCCTATGAAGCCGCTGCACGCGCGTTCATGACTACCGATACATTTCCAAAACTCCGCGCGTGCACCTTTGAGATCAACGGAAAGACCTACCGCATGGCAGGCATGGACAAGGGTGCAGGTATGATTCACCCGCAAATGGGTGATCCCGCATCTTCAGCTGGTCTTGTCCACTCTTCTGCCATCGCACCCGCCACCCCTTCCGGTCCTCCTCCCGCTGCGGGTCTGCATGCCACCCTCCTCGGCCTCATCCTCACCGATGCACCCGTCTCTCCCAAAAGTTTGCAGTCTGCACTCACCTATGCCGTAGAACGGAGCTTCAACTCTATCTCGATCGACGGCGACATGTCCACGAATGATACCATCATCGTCTTGGCAAACGGTGCTGGTCACGACGCGTCCAATCCCCCCGAAATCGACGAGTCCACAGATCCTCAGGCATACATCGCATTCAGAGACCATCTCACGGCCTTTTCCATCGACCTCGCCAAGCTTGTCGTTCGGGACGGTGAAGGTGCCACCAAGTTTGTTGGCGTATGTGTTGAGGTGGGTTTGCGCCTCCTTTTGGGCAATATCTTAATTGGAGGTGGATAGTCGGGAGGTCGTGATTCTTTTCTTTTCTTATTTCATCACATTATTCGTTTGTGTGTGATATCCTCTTTATGACACATTTTTCCGTTCATCATGACCGATATCCTGACCTACTATGACGATTAGAACGCAGCCTCGTATGCGGATGCCCACCGCGTCGCCTCGACCATCAGTACTTCGGCTCTCGTGAAAACTGCCCTCTACGGCGAGGACGCAAAGTAAGTCGTCTGCAATCCTGTTCTCGTATCCGAGCGCGTGGTCGGACTGATGGCAACATTCGATCAGCTGGGGCCGTATTCTCTCCTCGACAGGTTCTACTCCGCTTAGCACCCCCCTCGACCCAACCCTCGTTAGCGTCGCATTCATCCCGTCGCCCACGTCGTCCAACCCGACCCCGCTTGTCGTCCTTCAGAACGGCGAGCCTGTCGGTGTCGACGAGGTGCGGGCGAGCGAGATACTCGGGGAAGAAGACTTTGAGATCAGGGTCGATCTCGGAGGGCAAGGGGTTGGGGGCAAGGAGGAGGCACGTTATTGGACGTGCGATTTTAGTTATGTGAGTGGCTCGGTCTTGCTTGTCTCGGACATGGGAATGCTCATGATGTTGGTGTGTAGGAGTACGTGCAGATCAACGGTGATTATCGGAGCTGAAGGAGGGTTGGGGTGCTGCGCTAGTATAGTAGGATCGTCTATCGAACTGTCGGCAGTGTAAGTTATTTAATAGAGTGTGAGCTTGCGTCTCGACCGAGCCTGAGTCTTTGCGTACTTGGACGAGCTTATCCAGTTACGTACGTCCCAGATGAAAGACATGCGCACACATGATGTACACCGACGCGCGTGTTCGCGGCGAGGCCAGAACTCAAACACACGGTTTTGTTCATCCACTTTTTTCAAGTTGGTCTCGACTCACGCGCAGGACACAGGCATCCCCGCGGTCGTCGTCGATGATCGTACTGTGTGATCGATCCCTCGGAGGATTGCTCGACACCCTTCAAGGTCTTTCTTAACTCCAAAACGCCAAGTTTCCGCGGGGCGTCCGTATTTTGGAATATGATGAGGCCTGTGGAAGCGTAAATGCGGTCCATCATTTCACCTGTGGTTCTGTGTGTTCAGGGACGGCTTCCATTCTTCTAATCACCCGCAGTCACGATGCGGCGTGCTTGGAGTCGTGCCACCAGGCGTCGTTCCCCCACCGCAGCTCGCCTCGCCTTACCCAGTCACCAGCTGTGACCCTCCTATCTTCTTCTACCCTGCATGGCGTTGGAGCGCATATTTAACGCATCACTTCCCCCCTGCCCCCCCTTCCCCCCTCCCTCGTGGGCGTTTTGTGGTATCTTTGGGAGAAGCACACGTTGGCGTCGTTTTTTGATATCAACGTCAGCGAGGATATTCTTTTTTGTTTTTTGTGTTTCCCTTCTTTTTTTTCAACAGTCCAGCGTCTTTTGCGCTATACGATACAAAAAAAACCGATACCGGACGCAAGATACGCCACGCAGAAGCCATAGACGAAAATAGCGCAACAAGCGAAAACGACGCAGCCGGAGAACACGCGAGGAAAAAAAATGGATGACGAGACGTTGATCGGTTCGGCGAGGTCGCCGCTGACGAGTCCTCGTACGACGTCGACGACGAGTCCCAAGACGTTGCTCAGTGGTGGGACGGGGAGGCGGATGCCGTTGTATAGTCTGGCGGATGCGGTCACCGAGTTGAAGCGCAGTAGTGAGCACCATGCTGGTTCGTCTCCGTCGTCGGCGTCATGGAAGGTGGAATGGATCGTGCTGATATGCTTTGATTTGATTAGCGATGGGCGAGCCGTCCGGGTTGGAGGAGCAAGAACGTACGTTTGTTGGGTGTGCTTTTTGTGTGTTTTGTCGTATGGTGTTGACGTGTTGATCCAGCACCATCGGTGGACGAAAAACAGCAAAATGCTGGCGCAGAATTGTTTTATCACTTTGAGAGGTGAATGAACATATTGATTGACCCCTCGTTCCTCTGCCTGACACTCACCCCCCCAAAGACGGATCGAAACCCTTGACAAGCAGGTACGAGCCCCTACGCCGATTCCTACGCGCATACTCACCCTCCGACGCCCAGCTCCGCGATTTCGAAAACGCCTCGCGCGAACTCGGGAGCTCCGTCGGAATCGTCTGGTCTGCCTACGGACTCCAAGAACGCCTCGCCAAGATCCTCTTTCTATTCCGCGAAAATGCCGCTTGTCTCTACCCGCGCAAGATCACGCGCAGACCCCAAGCAGGGAACCGCAACCTGATGGAACCACAGCAGGACTGGCGTAATCGTTCGACAGTACCCCTCTCGTGGGACAATCTCGAGCTTGATATGCTTCCGAATCAGTTGGAAAGCCTCGCGGGAGACGTTGGGGCATTTATTAGTTGTTTGAACGAGTTTGAAGAGTTTAATGATGAGGCAATCAGTCACTCTATGCGAGCATTCGAGGGTGATTTGAAAGTAGGTCGTGGATTCTTTTCTCTCACTCTGTCCTCATCCGTTGTCTTCGGTCGCAGTACTTTTCTGCTTGTCTTTACCAATATAAAAGTGCGTGCTCTTATTGGGCTTGGGTTGTGTGTGGGTGACATGGGGTTTCTAGACCAGTTCAGATCGCCGGCGGTGCAGCGGTATGTCCACGATTTGATGCTCGAGATTGGTGGTCATTTCGATGCAATTACTGCCGCGTTGACCATCTTTATCGAGATTGGTGGGTTACCCACACATGTTGGATGGGTGGTGCACACCCACTGACTTCTCTCATCCAGGCATACCAACTATTTGGTTCCATCAACAACATGCCACGAGAAACTTGATGAACGTCTCGACATTGTCAATCGTCTTTGGGGCTGTCGATGCGTCGCTCTTGGCGTGTTCGGCCCATATGACGGGCAACATCCTCGCCAACAGCGTCAACATGTTTTGGATGTCCTCCTTGATATTCAGCATTGCGGGCGGGGTCAATGGTCTTCTCGGTCTCACTTGGAAACAATCCATCTAGTGAGTGCGGTCGTGCTCAGCGTCGTATCCCACCCCGTTTACTGAGCGTGTTTGCATAGTCGTTCGCCATTGCATCGAGTCCCGTGGTGGTTGCTCGTATGGATGAAAGGGTCTCCACTCGTGTTTCTCGTCATTGCTATTGCGTGCTTTTCTGCTGGCGTCGTGCTCTTTACGTATTCTTCTGGACAGGTATGATCTCCTGTGCACGTTCCTGCCTCGACCGTAGATATCGATGCGTTTCATTACAGAACCCCATCACGTCGGCGATCATCGTGATCACGACGGTATGTCTATCTCGCTTTCCCAGAGTGCCTGCCAAGGTCTCACGCGCCCACCTCTGCTTTCATCAGCTCATTGCGTCATCGGGTCTCATTTCCATCTCGGGTTGGTTCGTATTAGAGCGATGGACGTTCCTGAGGCAAAAAGACCAAAAGTGGCTCGAAGAAGTCATCTCCGAGACCCTCGACGAACTCGCTGAACTCGGTATCGTCCGCGCACATCGACTCGCGATGCGTTGGTGCAGACGACGTCTCGCCGAGACGCGTGCGTCCTTTACCCGTTTCCTTGCCTGGTTGGCCGAGACGCGCATGCTCAAGGCCAAGGCGAAGAAACGTACCGCAGCGACTGCCGACGACGAAGTAGAAATGGGAGGACCGAGCGAAGGCCCCGGTGTGTCGAGCAGCCACAAACACAAACACGACACCCATCTCCTCCTCGACGTCCGTGACCCACGCGTCCGTTTTCAGAATGCCGTCCGCGCCGTGATCAAGTTGCAGCGCACGACCGGCAAACGCGCGACGCCCGTGCGTCCGGGGTTACCCCGCCGAGACTCGTGGTGGCAAACCTCGATGTCTGCGGATATGGATACGTCTGCGAGTCCATTACCGGATTCGGGGCTTTTCGCGTTGAGAGGGGCGAGGGTGAGCAATCTGATCGAGGAGCTCAAAGCGCTCGACTTGGCGCAAGAGTTGTTGCCGCACGGCGCGCTCGTGCGGCATGTCCAGTTTTCGCCCAATGGCAAGTACTTTGCGACGTCAAGGTGTGTTGCGTCCTTTTTGGGGCTGTCACATCTAATTGCCTTTTTTTTGGTTGTGATCAGTTGGGACAGAACTGCGATGATCTTTCGTGTCGGGGTGAGTCTTGCGTGGACTCTCCTTGGTTTTGGTTTTGTTGATCGTGTGGGTTCGTCTTGTAGGAGACGCTCACGCATCATCGCACGCTCGTGCACGTTCGGGGCTTCGTCAGTCAGGTCGCTTGGTAATTTCTCGCCTTGTTTTAAAAGAGAGGCGTCTTATGGTCTCCCTCAGGTCACCCAACGGCCGCTTGCTCCTCACGCGGTTCACGCGTGGTCTCAAACTGTGGTCCGAGGTAAATCCCCGTACTGTCCTCGTTAAGAAAACCTGACGTCTATCTTTTTTGTTCAGGATGGGGTGTGTAAGCAGACGATAGACCGATCCAAGACTGTCAGTTCGGTGATTTGGCTTCCTAATGGACAAGGTGAGAACGCGTTTCTGATTGCGATTTCGATTTGTTCTCTCACGCGTCCGTTTTCTCGTTGTCAGCGATCCTTTCGGTCGAAGGTAGCGAGGTGGTGAAATTGGTGCGTCTAGATCGTGTCATGGAGTGGTATGCGTGAGAGGCTGATCCACATGGGCCAGGATCCACATGGAAAGGTACGCAGTGGTTTGTTCACGAGACGGACCTAGGCCAATCGCCCTTGTGCAGGTCTTGGATGTGTATCATCTTGGTCATGTGCGATTGATCAACGTGGCGGTGACTGTGGATGGTTCGCGTTTGATAGCGATAGGACCGTCTGTACCTCTGGCGAACGGGCCCCAGCCGACGCGTCAGACCAAAGTCGAAAAACGGATCATTGGTAGGAGCGTGTGTGGTCGTCTGTCGTTTCTCGCTGACCGAGGTCAACAGTGTACAATATGCACACGAAACGAAAAGAGAGGTGTGTCTTTTTTTGTTGTTGTTGCAAAAAGCAACCTATGCTCATACTGCTTTTCTTTCTAGTCAAACGCCACTGTTTGACGACGTTCGCGATATCGTGATATCGAAACGGATGCCTGTTGTTCTCGTATCGTTTGAAGAGGTAACGTCCCTTGTCACGTTCCTGTACCCAACGCGTCCGACATCTCATCATCCCAGGCCGCGCCCCAACTGTGGAAACTCGAGATCGTGCGGGACAGAACGCGGACGAACGGACCAAGTCCCCCGACGGCTCGACTGAACCTGAAACATGCCTTTGCGCTCAACGTACCCACCTCCATCGCGGGCTCGTGTTACTTTGGAGGCAAAGACGAGCAATTCGTGTTTTGTGTCGGGAAAGGTGGGGTGTTGGCTCACTTTTTTTTGGTATTGTGTTGACTGACGCGCGTTCACAGCGGGCGACGTGCACGTTTGGGATCGAGAGACGGCGGCGTTGTTACGATACCTCCGACCGATGAACATGCCTTCCGAGTTGAGGGATATGACGTGTATTGGGTGGAACAATGGGAGGGACGAGCCGATGATGTTTGCTACAGGGAGTCATGACGGGACGGTGCGGGTGTGGTCGACGGCGGTGGCGCACCGGGTTTCGAAGAGCTCTACGGAGGAGGAGTCGGATGATTCGTAGGGGGGTAACGTTTATTCGAGGGGATCATGGACATGGGGTTCGTCGAAAAAGTTCAAAGACATTTACTTGTGTGCATTGTCAACGTCCAAATAGATAGTTTATTGATCATCTGATCATCGAGCGACGAGGGTCTAGATTTGTTGCGGGAGGCAGTTGTTGTTCACTGATGAAGACGTTGAATATCAAGTCAGTCAATAGTTCATCTTTCGTCAGTTGATCCGTTGGCACGATCTGAATCTCTCACACATGATCGAGAGGAGGGACGGTTCAACTTTGAATTGGTATGTACGGAGAATCATGCCGCTTTGGCACCTGTGCACTTGAAGCGGAGCTCGTTTGCTTTGATCTGATGGGAATACGTACATTGCCCAAAGTTTATTCGAAGATATCATTTTGCCAAGTTCGTTCCCATCATCGCGACTTTTCCATGACGAGAACGACGTACAAATGACAATAGTAACGTTTCTCCCCACGTTCAGGGCGACTACGAGGTACGGGTACAAGGACTACTGAGGCGGCGGCGGGGATAGCGTATCTATCGTACACGGCGTGACCAGTATACAACATGGGTGAATGGCATCGCGGTTCACTGACCGTTCATGGAATGATATAGATCCAGTACGGACGAGGAACGAAGCCGCTCACCTCACGTACTACTTAATACGCACGTTGAATCGTAATGTCAACACTGCCGATGGGCCCCGGACCGTCATAGAAGGCGCCGAGGGTGACCCGGTAGTAAGCATTCACGTTGTACATTTGCACAACGTTCCCCTCCCCCCCACCAGGACAAGCCCAGTTAAGAGTGCAGATGAGGGTGGACCCTTCGTACAGGTGGATGCACCCCGACGTGCCACGGTAACCGTTACTCGCACGGCCAGAAATAATCTGGAGCATGCCGGGGTAGATCTGGCGGTTGTGGACCGTGCCGTAGTGGTGTTCCCTGCTCGGATAGTCATTGAGGAACACGCCCCTGTGTTTCGATGGTGTTCCGTCAGCGATAGCGACTCGGAGGGGCGTCTGAATCGCTTACGAACGGAGCATAGGGTTTTGGACGACGATGGTCCCGCTTCCTAGCGCGTTCGTGATCTGCATATCGATCCATTCTTGAGGCTGGATGTTGATGGGGCGAGACATGGGGTTGAAGATGACGGTGAGTCGTTGTAGCGCTCGAGATTGACGCGAGCCCTTTTATCAGTGCTGTAAAGCGCGCAGCTGTCGTGACTCTGTTCTCGTCACTTTCGACCTCAAGCGCTCACCACACACACGCGAGCCAAGCGTGTCCCACCCGCACGAGGGGGTGGGAAGCGACATCACACGAGTGACTGGCCTTTTGCAGACCTATTTCCTCAAAAGCCAAAAAAATAATTATCGACCCTAATACAAATTAGTCCCTCGTATGAATCACTTTCTCACTCACTGAACCCATGATCGAGAGAAGTCTTGGGGGACGGTTCAACTTTGGATCTGTACTGGCATGGTGCACCAGTGGCACGCCCATCATGAGATCGTGAGGCTGTTGTGATCGTGCACTTGAAGCGGAGCTCGTTTTCTTTATTTTCGACGTACAACGTATTCGTTCAGGGATACCCATTAAATTGCCAAGTTCGTCATGCCAGTTCGCCATGGTGTTGCCATCACTGCGACTTTCCATGACGAGAACAAGGACACGTACTCTATAGAACAATGTTTCCCCCCACGCTCACACAACCGCCACTCTCGATCAAGCCAGGGCCTTTTGTCGTCGTGTTCCAATCGGTTTGCTGTGCTATTTTATATACACAGGATGGCGTCTGGACTCGGTCGACTGGCAACGATATCTCACCCGCAAACTACTTCTCACCTCACCTACCTGTGTCGTGTGCGCTCTTTTCCCTTGCTTCCTTCTTGATCGGAGAGAATATAAAATAAAAATAACAAAACGTCAGCCGACGCACCAACATTACAATTCAATAGGTTTCCATTCTCTCTTTGGAAGCAAACCGATGTCATGTTCCTTGGCGCGTACCTTGGCTGTGGAAGAAAAGAACGCGAGAACAATGCAACAAGTTCGTGTTTCGGAGGTGTTTTCCCGAACCACGTGCTGCGCAAGTACCTGATCTGTAATATTTGGTGCCTACCGCCATAACCAAAGTACCTGCGTCCTCGTTGGTGACTTGTTCTTTGCCCGAGAGGGGGTGGCCATACTCGCAGCCCAGGAACGAGGTTGGTAAGGAGGCTGCTTATCATGCAGCCGGCGATCTGGTGACCGATGGTGGCTGGCTGGCTGGCGGCAACATTTTTGGTTTGATGACCGGAAACCCCATAAATGTGCTGCCACCCGTGTCGCCGCCGTCGTTCGTGCAGTGGTCCATTTATTAAAAATCATCATCCACCGCTTCAGGAGACGGCCCCAACACTGGAGAATGAAACGCACGTGGAAGAAGAGCGAGAGGGGATGTGCGTGTGTGCGCACTCGGACCCGTAGTCGCCGACACGTACCCAGAATGGAACATGGTTCACTCGACGGGCGGCCATCACCGTCGTCGACAATTATAACGTTCGACATCGACATCATAGCCATCAATGGATATGATGATAATAATGATGATGATATGATAGAAGAGGACCTGCCGTTCGCTGGAAAATATAGATTCGCTGTTTGATCGTGGCAACCAAGGGGGGTATGACGGAGCAAGCGTGCCACACCGAGTGACGACACTGGGCAGTTGACCCAAGTCTATTATGTCAAACGGGTCACAGGGGCGGCACATGATTCGTCACGGGGTGCGGTTAGGCGGGCTTTGCATTTAATGATCCGGGTGAGAACACACTTTGTCTGGCACTGCTCGTCTAGAATTGGCAAGTGTCTCGCGCGAATGCAAAAGCGTGGCTCAGAGTAGGTGGCTCGGCGTTTCTACCTGGCAATAAGACATCCGGAGAGCATGGGGGTTCTGGGCTTTAATTGAGACGAGTGCGGGTGCAGTCGGTGTGGGATGTGAATAGCCCCTGTAAGTGTGTAATCATGATGCGTATCAGAATGTCCATCGCCTCAGGTTACAGGATACGACACGCCTGGAGCTCAATCAGTTGGGTCTGATCCAATCAGTCGGGACTGTACAGCCAGGGTAGCGGAAAGGCAGTAACTTTGCGAGAGTGATTGGCGCTGGGAGCGCATCCATCACGAGTTGACCGATGATGTTGTGTATAGGAGGGCCCTCGGTGTGAGCGCAAGTGCGAGCTGCGACCGGCCGATCAGGCTATTTGTAGCAGAGTCATTATTGCCCTTCGGGTTGCCTGGAGAGTAGGTGGACAGAGCGGCCGCCACAGGATGTTCTTCTGGACTACCTGTGGTGGCAGACGCGCAGACGACGGACGATCTAAAAAGGTAATCAAACCTTGTACCCGTGAGAGAGAATATATTGTACGTTTGACGATGCGAGCGATACTCACCAGCGGGAGTGCCTGCCGACGGTTCTTCACGGTTCTTGGCGAGGGGTGAGTGTGTCGTCTGAGGGGTGGGGATTGGGAACTGTCGGACACCAAATATGACGCCGACGATGGCATCAACGGGGTGAAGGACGGCGTCAAGGCTGCTATTTTTTGACCACTCTACGATTGTTGGTGGGAATGGCGTGGCAGAGGCGAAAACCGCCCTCGGAAGCTCAGATACGGCAGAGGGGGTTCGGCTTCGAAAGGACCAAGGGAAGGAGATCAACCCGTCCGCGGAGGGGAGTTCCGCAAGCCAGAGGTAGGACCATATCGAGGCAGCGGATGGGGATGGCATGTGCAGTCCGAGGGACGCATCGCAGATGAACGTGAGGACGCTGATAAAGGGTGTGCGAGATCCCAAGTCGGGGATAGCAACGAGGAGGACAAGTATAACCTGGAGCGAGAAGATTGGCCTCGCGGTCCGGGGTCCCTCAGCGTCCATGGTGTTAATTGTCAGGCCATATTTGCAATCGTGGTTGCATCCGCGCAAGTGCCAGGATCGATTTGGGCAGCAGACGAGGTGCGGCAGTAGGCTGGAGCTTGGCGACCGGGTTTGGATGGACGCCAGCACCGGACTCGGACTGATCCCGCAGGGTCGCTGTGATAGGCTAGGCGATCAAGGGCTAGGGCACCCCCGTTGTCGGCGATTAAACAGGGCATACGGCGGGCACTGCGGGACAACGCTGCCGGCTGTGCCGCGGAAAGCCGAGTTGGAGCTCCGCTTGCGGAAGATAAGAATAGGGTTGGACAGCAATTGATTGGTAATATAATGTTATTATAAAAAATAAATAACGATGGGTCTCTCCTCTTCCTGAGGCGAGCCTGCGCAAGTGAGGTTTGCATACGCTCCTGCGGAAAAATAGAAAACGGATCTTGTCGCACCCCAGGCGCCAGCGGACACGAGCACGCGGACGGTGCGCCCAGCCCGCTCGAGTGCTGCGTTCGCTTCCTGCCCATGGTCTCCCACCCGGATCACCAGACCGCCGCACCGCACAGCGAATCTGCCCAGAAAAGCAGCCCGAGTTCCTGGCAAGTGCCCACTACCAACGCCTCGTTGTATCATCCTTGACCCTCCATTTCCCTAGGGAAGACCGCCACAGCAAACCGTGCCATTCCCCTCCGCGTGAACCATCCGCGACTGCAGCCGATCATCGCCTTCCTGATAACGGTATGTCGTACAGCCCCTCCACCGGTGTCCCACCTTCCTAAACACTTGCCTTTTCGAAATGCAGACACCAGATCTCTCGAAACAGCCCTTTCTCCAAATTTACGACTTCCTGATCCCTTTGATCAGCGCGGTGTTCGTTCTTTGTTTGCTTCGATGTCGCGCTCTCTTTTGATCTGTTGATCCATTATCAGTTCTCGACGTCCTTTTCCATTGATAAATCTCTCCATTCCCTCAACACTTCCTCACTTGGTTTCTCCCTCCCCCCCATCCCCACCAACCAGGTCCCATCTCGCCCTCCCCCTCACATGCCTCACCGTGTCGACTCAATGCCAATCCCCTCTTCGTGTGTACCGTCGATCCCCTCCCCTCCCCATCACCCTGACCAATTCCTTAGCCACAGACGTGATTACGACTACCCCTACGATCACTCTTATCGTAGGCCGAGTCCCCCGCCCATAGCCACCCTTGCCCATTCTCCTTCCTTGTCCGTCTCCTCCCTCGATCGCTCTTCTGTCTCGTCACCCGCACCCCGCCGCTCCCCAACAGACCGTTCTGTCGACTCTCATTCGGCCTACTCTGATCCCTACTACTCCCAGGAACAGATCGCGCGTTCTCGCCCATACCCCCATGATCCCGTCCGGGACGCTGGCAGGTCGTCGCACAGTTACGCTTATAGCTCGCGGCCCCACCCCGAACACAGATACTCGCACGATTCACACCCTTACCATGTCTCGCCTGCGTACAACAGCCCCCCGCTTTCCCATACCAGCACTGGCACCCGCGAGACTGGCTCGCTCTCGTACCCCCTCCCGGGGCAGAACCACTACACCATCGGCTACACCGACGATGCAGCGACCAAGCTGAGCGACAGGGTTCGCCGGAGGTGCTTCAACTGTTGCACGACCGACACCTCCACGTGGAGACGATCCAATCTTAGTCCCGGGAAAGTGGTATGTTTTCTCATTCCCCATGGAACGTTACGCTGACGGCTTCTTAGCTCTGCAACAAGTGTGGCCTGTTCGAGCGCACGCACGGCCGCTCGAGACCAGACCAATTTCCACACCGTAGGGGTCCACTGGCAACTTCCATGACCCGGCCTAGAACCCCACCGCAGTCTACGCAGCTGCCTCCTATTTCCACCCACGTTGCTCCGCTTGCGCCATATGACTACAGTCACCCTTCGATTCCGCCGCTCACTTCGATTCATGACTCGCGGAAGCCACAGCACCCCAATCAGTTGCCTGAGATCCAATCATGGATTGATGCGCCGGCCGCCCGCACGGCTTATCCATCGTCATCGGACCGTGGCCATGATCATATCTTGCCTCTTCGCCAGCGCTCGCCATCTCGGCTCCAACACCATGTGGACATGCGTCCCAGCAGTGTCCATGGCGCAATTGCGTGAATGTTCCTCGGCGGCCTGGCGCTGTGCGAAGAAAGGAGTGTAACCCATCCTCGACCCGTTCTTTTTTTTCCCCCTCCATGCTCGTCTGTTCTTGCACACTCCTGGCTAGATCCTGCTTGGCTGTGTCCATCAGCCCAAATGCATGTTTTCGTAATTATGCAATTCCGGTGATATCCCACGTCAGTTTTCGTATTTGCTGTCGTATAAAATGCTCTCAATCAATCCAGTTGTGAACATGTACCCGTACTATTTTTTTCTTTCTTGGAAGTTTTGCTGTATTATTATGCACCGCTTTCGACTGGACCCCAGTTATGACCCTATTTATCGTTAGAAAGTCAACTTTCCTGATCAGCTATCAATGATTTCGTCATGTGTGACCCGTTGGTGGGCAAATCCCATTGTCCTTTAGTTATATTGATGGCGTCTGAATACGGCAACAAGACCATTGTCTGCCTTTGGGAAGGACGGAACTTTAGTTGCTGCGCGTCGTCCCAAGACCGATCCGTTGATCGTTTTTTTCATTCTGCCCATCGCCGGCGCGCGGAGGTAACTCGATCTGGGGAAATCGCACCGATCGATAGCCCCTGCCATCCGTGACAGGATACGTTTGTCTTCCTGTACCCAACGCACGCTGGCGAGGGAGAGATGCCTAGAAACGTCCCCGAATAAGCTCCGAACGCACACATGTCATGGGAAGTGTGGCAAGGTGTGGGTGACTGTGGCATGCTATAGAACGCTCGTGACGCGTGTGAACGTATCCTACATAACGTTTCGTACAGGAAACCGACGAGACAGCATCTAACCCCTCCCTTGCTCGTTCGTATGCGAGGCACCCTATCATCAGCGGTCCGGTCGAAGCGTAATCACCGACGCATCACGGATTCGGGCTTCAGACTCAAACATGTGCGCGCAAGACTCGGAGGTCGGGCGGTATACGGGAGCAGCGGACACGAGGCCCCTGGGACCAGGTTTCCGCTCTGCCCTTGGCGTGTCAAGATGGAGCCATTTGTAAAGTGTCTTGAGAAGCGGAATGGGGGTGTGGGAAGTGGAGCCGAACGAAACCCGAATCACGTTGTAGCTTATCGATTCGGGTATCTCCATATTCACGAGGCTTGCCACTTGGCCAGGCAAAGCTGTGAAATAGGGAAAACGAGTGGGGGCACGAGACCGTTCGGGGGTCCTAGGAAAAAAAAAAAAAAAGAATATATATAAGAAAGAAAGAGTAAACGCATGTGGCTGGGATTCTGGCGCGCGGAAGCGGCCGCCCATGAACGAGGGGATAATACAGGATGGCTAGACCATGCCATAAACGAGCACCGTTTATGGTCACCAGATCTCGAACGCGTCTCTTGGACGGACGCTGACAGACATGGCAGTGTACTCCTTTTCGGGCTCCTTCTTCTCGATGGACAAACGCACGGGCGCGTTCGAGGTGGAAAGGGTGGACGCGGGACGGGCTAGGGTCGTGGCCCAGGATCTAGGGCATCTTGCTACCGCCGACAATCGTCAGGATCCGGATCTGCAAAGGAAGCCCCCCCTCCCATCGCGATTGCAGTTCTTTGTGCCAATCAACACGGAGCACTCCCAAGGGGGGGTGCCGGTTGTGGGACGCTGAGGGGGTCGGGGGATGATCGGGTACGGAACGTTGCTGACGCGGACACTTCCGATTACCACGGTGAGCAGCGAGGCCTTTCATATAACCTCTCACGGGGGAGTCCCTCCCTTTCTTTTCCTTTTTTCTTTTTCTTTCTTTTTTTCATCAGACTGAATCTGGTTTTCTTATGTGCTCTCTCTCGTCAGAAGTGCATTGCGGAATGTGTGTTGGGCAATGGGCCATCCTCGGATCTGGAGAGGCTTCGAATTCCATTGGAGGTGGTTCGCGGTTTCGGCGAGACCCGGATTTTTTTGGGAGGAAGGGCAGGGGAGATATAAAGGCATCTCTTTGGGATGGAACTCTTGTTTTGTGGGTTGGAAAAAAAAAAGGGATGACAGGACTTGTCACGAACCTAAAAATTGTTCATCCGGATTGACGGCCAGACTTTTCCTGATCCGTGGTCGAATTTCCCAATCGTCCATAATTAAGCGGCACTCTCCGACGTTGATGGCGAGACCGAGTTGGAAGCGTTGAGAGAGGAACGGAGCTTTCATTCCATGCCAGTCCCATTTATCGAACACGTTCTCTTGGAGAAAACGCGGTCCATCGCTCGTCGTTTCCGGAAGGCTGTCAAACCGGTGTGGTGTTCTTGCAGGAAGCGTTAGTGCCCCAGCCGCAGATGGGTTCAGGAAAAAACACAAAGAACGCCTCGTTTCCCACTCTACGACCGACATGTACATAATCCGAAGAGCGCATGTCTTATTTCATTGACACGTCGCTGTGGGTAACCAGAGAGGTATATTTCATTGCTCAGATCGTATCGCACCCTCGCTGGCGGATGCTGATCGGAACTTGACTCACAGGTGAGAGAAAGTGTCATCCATGGCACATGGTTGCTATGCATCCCTCGACAGCGAACCCGCTTTCGGCGATTGCCACAAAACGTCAGACCGCTCCTTCCTCTGCTTTCAAACATGGCAACCGATATCCGCTCTCAACGATATCGCGCGCTGTCTCGTCAAACGCCAAATAAGCCTCTGCTTCTGCATCAAAGGCCAGCAACCATTCGGGCATGGGCAAGTCGAGCCCTGCCCCACTCTCGTCGCCCACCTCTGCGTGATGCCACTTGTCCCGCGTCGTTTCTCCCATCCGCTGCGCCTTGCCTACTCGTTCGTACCTAGCCATCGTGCTTGTTCTCAGTCATGTACGAGCGATAGAGCATAGAACCAAATCCCACCGAATTGTTTCCCATGCTCTGGCGGCCAGCGGGACCTTGTCCTTACCCGCCATCTTGAGTACCACAGCAAGCGTGACCCCGTCCTCGATGGCCTGGGATGCACCCTGGGTACTCGTCCTTTGGATCGTCCAATCGAATCGCGATCAATAAGACGGTAGCCGAGTAACACTCACGGCAGGAACGGGTGAGCGGCATCGCCAATCAATATCACCCGTCCGCTTTTGCTGACCCAGCTCGGTAGGGGGTCGTGAACGATCAGCTTCCAATCCACACAAGAGGGCGCCTTGGAGATCACTGCAGCACACCGTGGATCCCATCCCTTGACGATTTCCAACACGTCTTCGATGCGTCCGGGTATGGACCACACCGTCGACATACTCGGTATCCCTTGCACACCCCATCAGCGCCACCAATCATGATGCACGCATCAACATCCTCACTTGTGTGTAATCACCCACGATATCGATTTCCCTCCGCGGGAAGACGCAACGAGGAAATGAACGTCTTGACCTAAGGGGGGGGTAACGTTTGAGCCTCTGTCGGGCGTTGACGACGCGCTCGAATTTACCGATCCATCCATACATCACATCGCCATCTTTGCACAGAAAATCAGTGCGCGGATCGGTATCCACTCCGCGTTCCTCGGCATCGAACCATGCTCGATCAATCGCATACGATGGACGGGGTCGATCATGGAACCCCTGTCGAAAATCCGTCATCATGCGATTCGCCCCGTCGGAACGTAAATGGTAATTCACCAACACATGGCTGCGTCCGCGACTCTTGACGCCGTCTGCGACGACGACCAAGTCTGCCTGTAACGTGTCGCCCGAATCGAGGACGACGCCGGCCATCTCGCGCTCGTCGTCCTCCCGGTAGTCGACGACTTCTTGTCCCATGCGGACGTCTACTCCTAGCTGCATGATGTCGTGAATGAGCGCCCGGTGACCTACGTAGGTATGACCGCCGAACATGGTTGGGGGCAGGGGTTGTACATGGATGAGGCCACCCGTGTAATCGTGTAATCGCAACTCCGAAGGGTGTGCACAGATCTCCCATAGCCTATCGAGGACACGTCAGCCGAGCATCTCGACGCAATAGGCAACCTACTCGTCGTGAAGGTCCCAACGAGCGAGAATACGGCCGACGTTGGGACCGAGACCGATGATCTAATGAAAGCGATACGTGAATCACTGGGCGCGTCTCGTGGAAGATGGGAGAGAGACGCACATCACATGTCCATACCCGACGACATGCCAAATCAACGACTCGAGGAAACGTCGCATGGATGCGTGCTCACCGAATTCCTTGAACGTCTTGACTTTTTCCAGCACGACGACGTCGTGCCTCTTGCGCTTGCATTCGATGGCGCATCCAAGGCCGGCATAGCCGCCCCCGACGATAATCACGCGGACGCCGTCGTCCGAGGCTACGGACCTGTCAGTCATCGTCGACATGGACATGCTGGCACGTCGACGAAGAGCTCCAGGCGTTTCAGGACCAGGCTCTTTATCCGACTCCGGTGGCGCCCATAATGTAACTTTTTTTTTTTCGTGCGATAGGTCGGACAAGGATGAAATGTCCGCGCATCGGTCACCAGCGGCTCGTCCCGAAGCCAAAAAAAAAAAAGGCGTCACTGTTACCCCACGCGGGGTTCATTGTTCGATCGGACCTTTTGGCGAGGTAAGCGAGTCTGATTCTAGCACGAGTAGAGTGTCATCACCGTTTTCTTTTTGCACAACACAGACGGCCCGTCTTTTGGCGTCGGATAAAAAAAAGGGCTGGGGGACTGGGGACTGTAAGTTACCTGAAACCTCGACGTCACGGTTTCGTCTGGAATCCTTTGGCGAATGGGAGACGTGTATGTATAACCAAACCTAAAAATGTCTCCAGCGTCGATTGGAAGAAGGATGTCAAGGAAGCTCCGAGGCACACCGAGACCTGTCCATCTATCATCCTATCTAGAAACCCGATTGGATGCCAACGTCGAGTCGAAGTCACGTCTCGTCGGACAGGTCTGGGTAAAAATGGACTGCGACATTCGGAGATGAGCGATCGAGGAACTCGGGGCAAGCGTGGGTAACCGATACCCCTTCCTGCTCGATTTCTCCTCACAACGTCCCCCACAGCCGGAATATGCATGAAGGCGAACACGCCATTTTGGATGCGGCATGGCCAAATGTTCTCCACGATCATCGGGATGTCAGTCCACGCCCGTGAGGTGTGCACTTCGATTCGCTGATACCTGACATCACTCTGTCGATGTATTCCGTCGGAGTGATTAGGTGACGTACCTGATATACTCCCGGGACTTTGACCGTAAGCGGCAGCCCTACGAGTGGGCAAAGTGACACCATTCCAGATTGCTTGGCAAAGCGCCTGCTTGTGTTTCGATATTCACGAAATTGGACAAATGTGAGACGTGTCATCAACCATGGCCGATGAAATGAACGCACGGAAAAATAAAATAAGCAGGATTGCGGGGCCTTCGGAAAGGATGACGACCGTCTTCCTTTTTTTTCTGGGAATAACCATTGATCCAGGCGTATCATCGATCACCTCATCAAAACAACCATCGTCAAAAGAACACGTTTGGCAGAGCAAAGACTGCCAAGTATGGGGGCCCTCGCTTGTGAGTGATCAACCCACGAAACACTTTTTTTGGTTTTTGGTTTCGACTTGAAAAGAGGACCATCGTCAAAGGATCATTATCGACTCCCTGCCCGGGAGCACCAAAGTAGGCTCGATCCAGACGTTTTCGGCATGTTAGCATATAACCCTGTGATTCGGTCAGAGGATGTCGTACACGAGTCATCGTCGTACAGGGTCTCACCACCATATATACGCGCCCCTCGCGGGTCCGACGCCATCCGTGGTTAATAGTCACATCCAAATCACGTTCTTCATCTTCCCAAGAGCACGCGACCTCTTGTTTTCCAGGGATCTGGAACGCCTGTATATTTTGTGTAAAAAAAAATCTCATGTGCAACGGCGTGATGATGATCGTAAACTATATATGCGCCCAAACAACAGTTTAATGGCAGCGGGTCGGAAGTGAAACGAAGGAATTCACCTAAATGTTGTCGCGGAAGATCGACACCCCGGATGGTCGTCCTCGAATGGACCAGCGTCTACGAGCGTTGGTCCTGAGCACGAGAACAAGACAAGGAAATAGGATACTCACACGACTTCAACGCACGAATCGTGTAAGCCCGGTCCCCCCCCCATCGTAGGCAAAGGATAGCACGAGTCGCGCGCAGCCCAGGTGCTTTGAGATCTATATTGAACCGAAGTCAATCCAACGCGCACGGTACGTCGTTTAAAACGCAAACACGGTCATAGCCTGGAATAAAAACGCAAGGAGTATGGCTGAACCCATTGGCATGCTTTTTTCGATGCGGAAAAAAAAAGAGAGAGGGGAAATGGACGACACACAACCCCGTAACTCTCAACTCGCTCATGGCCATCTCCGAGTACGCTCGACGGCGCATGTCAAGTCTCCCGTGACCACTGCCGATGATCATGACGTCGATGACAGATCTTTGATACCGGGAGCAACGACACGCTCGAATTCGGGATGCGTCGTTTGTGTTTTCCACGCCTAACCGAGCTCGAGGATGAATCGATGACGAGAGAGAAAGGAGACAATGGCTGAATAGAATCCAGCAAATTATGTTTTCCTCTCGAACTGCTCGGAAATATTATCGCAGGTGACGAACGAGAAATCCTCGGGGGACAACTCCACGATTTCATGAGACAGGCCGTTCATCGCAGCTGCACGAGGCACCGACACCGCAGATCGACATACTTGGTAAGTATCGAGACTGCAAGTTAGCCGAGTAGCGGCTTGAATGATGACACTGCGTCCGAATCGTACTTGCTTACAAGGGCTCGTTTGACCCTTGTTCATCCCGCCGGATCTGAGTAAAGTTGCTGTACGATTAGGACCATCAGAGGCTCGACACCATTGCGGACAAGTCGAAAAGCCTGGATGGACTCGCGTCTATCGGCAAATTTCCCCGTGACGCATGATAGCATTGATCATGTTTGTCTTGAACGCTGGGATAGAAATCTCAGCGATCTAGTCGATCAGCGTCAAGGCAGCTGATACTCGTTCTCAGGGATATCTTTCGCAACGTCCTGTAGGTGCAACCCTGGGGGTCAAAGGCAAATGACAATTCAGTACTCGGGTTGTGACAGATACTCCTCCCTCTCCCACAAGCTGAACACGCCTGATGCGTTGATGCCTGACGGAGCACACGAGCTCAGTCAGCGGCAACATAATAAAAAGGATGACTGAGCGGATTAAACATCTCACCTTATCTTTTCCCATGCCACTCCAAGAGATCCCCGCGACTGGCAGCTCGGCAGCAACTGTCGTACCATCTTCCATCGCTTGAAAGCCTCCTTGCTGACTCGTGCTATATCCTGAAACGCATCAGTCATACAAGTAGGTTCATACTCACGGCAGGAATGGATGAGTAGCCACACCTATGAACATCACCCGTGCTGTCCGGCCGATCCATGTCGGAAGGGGATCATGAATAATAAGCTTCCAGTCGATGAAAGAAGGCGCCCTGGGATAAAACGACTGCATTGTCGACCGCCAACGACATTGAAACCGTCTTCCATTTTACCGGAAAACGATCATGAATCGGAAATTCCTGCAATGTTCGTCACCGTCCGGTTCATTGGGGAGGAGCAGCAAAGATTTTTTCTTCACTTTCGAGTGATTACCCGGGTGATTTCCTTTCCTCCTCGTGGAAGAGGCAAGAAAATGTACGTCTCGACCTGACAAGCGTTCATTTGGCATCCCATTCATCACAATGAACGTTGCATCCTCACCTATCCGCCCATAAGGAGTCATCATCTTACATAGACAGCCTGTTAGGGGGTCCTTGTCCACTCTTGTGCCTCGGCATCGAATGCGCGGAATCCAACGTCGTATCCGGAGGAACGTGGCCTGTCTTTATTATATCCCTATCAGACAGATGTGATAACGATCATAGAATGGGGATAAACGCACTAAACCATAATGTCTCGCATGACTCTTAACGCCGCTAGCGGCAATTGTGAGATCAACTTCAACTTTTCCTCTCTGATAATGACACCCGCTTCCCCCTTCTCTCTGTCTTCAAACCCACCCATCGACACCGTGGTTGAAGCGAATTTCAACGCCAATTGATACAACGTACTCGTACGTGGTTTGGTGCATCTCCGCATGATGTCCGTCGTAGCCGCAAGAACCCCACAACGGCAAGGGAAGCGGCGTTCGCGGACGACCTCGCCCAAGTAATTGCGCAAAATGAGCGTATCAATATGACGACAAATAGGTCTGATTCTAGAAGGGACAATAGAGCGCTTCAGACTAGTGGCTGTCATATCACATTAATGAATACCTATCGTGAAAGCCCCAGCGATTCGACCGGCATTGGGGTGACCTGATTCATAGGGGGCGACCTGATTCATAAGACAGTTCAGTTCCACGGGATGCTCATCCTCGAGGACCCCCTTCATTTTGACAAGTGAAAAACACGTTCAGTTCTCACCGGCTAAGGATCACTCACCGAGGACTTTTGAGCTCGGGGATCTGTTCGTCAATCCTGAACTCCGTGACTTGTTCGCTTACAGTCGATAGCATATGCGAGGCCACCGTAACCGCATCCGACGATGACAGTGTTAATGCCCGTGTTATCGGAAGGGGATACAACTCCAAGATTTCAAAGATTTCGATTGGGTTCTTGATCTATCCAAGTAAAATGGCACTAGAACAGTTTCACGGCAGCCACTCCGTTCAGATAAAAAAAAAGGATGACGTTCACTTCACGCTGCAACCATAACACATGTACGAGTTCACCAAAACGAGTATGATGGTTTATCCAGTGAGAACGATGGTGGTAGCGTGACCACTGGAGATACTGGGGAGTACCATGACCCCTGCTTTACGTGCTGAGGGTTAAATTTAGCATGGACGAACTCAAAGCCAAGTGTCACTTGACTGCTGCCGTCTTTCTACGGGATTCCTTGACGGCGTTGCGCAGTGAGAGACCACGTGCCAAGTACAACTCAAAATGCCTCACCATGGAGCTTAACCATAGTAACCAGCGTCGAGCAATCACCGGCATTTGCAGACACGAGTTGGCAAGCATATGACAAGTTCGATTGAAAACATTCTTCAAGTTGTGTCTAGTCCGGAGTAGCCGGGTGGGTCCGTGAAAACACATGAATGTGTCATGCCCGGCTGTATAAACAAACCTTTGCCTTGCTGCCACTCGTCCGATCTCTTGGTCTCACGATTCTCTACAGCAACTCGTAAATTAACATGTCCAGCGCAAAGGCGAAGGTTCTTGCAAAGCATGATAACGATGTCGTAATTCTCGCTGCAGTTCGGACTGCACTGACCAAGGTGCCACATCACCGTGACTGCACCCAACCATCGTATTCACGTTCTTTCTTCAGGGCAGAAAAGGCGGCTTTAAGGACACGCGGCCGGAGGAACTCTTGTCTGGTGTATTACGCGCAGCATACACCAGAGCACGTGTGAATCCAGCCCTCATTGAGGACATTGCTGTGGGTAATGTCCTTCCGCCTGGCGGTGGTGCCAATGGAGCCCGAATGGCAGCCCTACACTCTGGCATCCCCAATACCGCTGCAGTCGACACCGTCAACCGACAATGTTCGTCTGGCCTCGCCGCTGTGAATCAAATCGCCAACGAAATATTGGCGGGCCAGATAGATGTTGGGATTGGTAAACTTCATCGCATGTTCGGTCTCTGGCACTGATGTCGGCTGACCATTAGGGGCTGGCGTGGAGTCTATGACATTCGGATGGGGCGGTGGATCACTTCCTGATGGCTGGTCGCCATCCGTCCTCGCCAATCAGGAATCGGAAGACTGTCTCATTCCCATGGGTATCACCTCCGAGAATGTCGCCGCCGATTTTGGCATTTCCAGGGCGACGCAGGACAAGTTCGCCGCAGAGTCATTCCAGAAGGCTGCAGTAGCTCAAAAGGCCGGGAAATTCAAGGACGAGATTGTACCACTCAAAGTTAAAGTAATCGACCCAAAGACCGAAAAGGCCGTCGAGGTTGTCGTGGACGCGGACGACGGTATCCGCGATGGCGTTACAGCCGAAAGTCTTTCGAAGCTCAAACCTTCTTTCAAGAAGGACGGTTCGACCCACGCTGGTACGCCGACACTGAATGATCCCTGTATTTGTAACTCAATGCAGTACTTTTCAGGAAATGCTTCACAGATCTCCGATGGCGCTGCAGCAGTCGTTCTCGCTCGCCGATCGGTTGCTAATCGGCTTGGCCTCCCCATCGTTGGCAAGTATGTTGCTGCTGCGGTGGTCGGCGTTCCACCTCGGATCATGGGTGTGGGGCCCGCCTACGCCATTCCCAAGGTTTTGGAAAAGACTGGCCTGTCCAAGGATGACGTGGACTTTTACGAGATCAATGAAGCCTTTGCATCGCAAGCTGTTTATAGTGTCAACAAGATCGGAATTCCGTACGGCAAAGTCAACGTGAACGGTGGCGCCATCGCCATTGGGCATCCTCTTGGCTGTAGTACGTCGCTTTCGTTATCTTTGTCACTGCTGGCCAATGTCTCATTCATTCTGCCATAACTGCAGCTGGAGCACGACAAATTGCCACCGGCTTGAACATCGCCAAACAGAGAAGTGAGAGAGTATTCGTGACGAGTATGTGCATAGGTTCTGGGATGGGGATGGCTGCTGTCTTTGTCAGTGAGCACTGATGATCTCCGTGTACATTAATTTGTTTTTCCATTACACTGTATCGTATCTTCAGCCTGAGGTGGGGTGTGGCTCTGATGTCCATCTTAGACTTGATAACCTGGTACATATTCGAGCACAGAATGAATCAACCAAATTTTGTTCGGGATTGTTGGTGGATATACAACGCACACCCTTCCTATGGATGACAGGTCTACGAACAGTAATGTGGGAAGGCAACAGAATGAGTATCTCTTTCATACGGGCCGCCACCGACCTCTATGAACATCGGGGCAGTCTTGGGTGAAAGATGTCCGTCTCCCTGAACGTCTTCGGCTCAAGAATCTCCAGTAGGACTGTCGAAGGGTGACCAAGGAGAATCCCAAATATCAACCCGCCAGGTGTAACTTTCGATAAAGAAAGAAAAAAAAAAGCGAACGCGTCCGCCATAAAAGTGGACCAAAGTTCACGCGCACGGACCAGGTGTCGGGAGCAAACGTATAAAAATTGTGACACGAGCAACACGCGAGACTCCTCACAGTCAACCTCGATCTGAAACCGGCGATGGCGAACATGCATAACCTCGACGGCAATTCAGTCAATGGCCACGGCCAAGGATCGAGAAGAGAGACGCTGCAGGAGCTGGGCATGCCGTTTGTCTTTACCATTGCAATCGATTGAACGGCTAATCAGGTCTTGATACAAATAATGTGGATGATCCATAGAATGTTTTTCTGTTGTTTGAAATCATGCTTCCGGTGGACATGTACAAGTGAGTTGGTAATGAAAACATCGTCCAAGAAAAAAATGGTACGGCTAGAGCTGTAACTCGTCCTCGAAGTGATTGGGTTCTTTCATTGACGTACCAGGCAGAAGGCTCGGAAACCTCCTGTTGGGAATCGGTTAACTTATAAGCAGCCGGTCGATGGCTGACGGAGCGCAGGCGTAGTTTGGTTCTGCGTCATTAATGTTCTTGGTCTGCGACGTGTCCGGGTCCCGTGTGGCAACCCACCTGTCCATACAATCGACGTTGCGTTCCCGAGCAAAACAGGTGAGTCGTTACCTCCTCGATCATCCATCATTTTCCCGTCAAGACATGTTCATATCCAGGGCCATGACGCCACTGCGTGTTGTGCTATTGTCATCCCTCCGTGAGCGGCTCGTGTTACTCAGGGTGATGTATCTGTGCGTAGTTCCGCGCTGTCCCATGAGAAATAGTTTTTTTTACAGATGGAACCATCTCAATGGGACATTTTGTTCCATTGTCTGATGGAAACCTCTTCCCTTGCCGGAGCTTCAGACGGGATTCGTTTTTTCCCGTTGGCTTTAATTCCGGGACTCGTTCGTGTTCATTTTTTCCGGAGTACTTTCCGTTTCCGCCTGCGCCGTTGAAACGGAACGGATTCCGTCCCATTGCTTCATAATATCATAATGACCCCCTCGAAAAGAAAAATTATATTCAATTCCCAAACGACGGCGTTTAGCATGGACATTTCAGGTTCAAGTACACTACATCCGCTATCCACGCTTTTTCATGGGATCCACGCCGTCGGAAAAAAGTCGCAGCCGTCTTTGCACGCTCGATCCTGACTCCTTTCATCTCTCATATAGAATTTGACGCTCCTCTCGTCAGGGTGCGGCCCTAACGCTCACGAGGTCCACGAAGCTATCGCTCATTTCATTGACATGCGAACTTCCGCCGAACTTGGCGCCTTCCCAAGAGGATCCGCACTCTGCCTTGAATGCACTCTTCTTTCGAACGCGAAGCACTTGTGTTGCAGGTGGGGGAAATGGCATCGATCCACCTACAGTGCGTCTTGGATGTCATTCGCTCTCCAAGGGGGGGGGTTAAATTGGTCGTTTTGTTATTACCGCTGTAACACGTTCCACGAAAAAAAAACGCCCCAACGAAAAGGACGTTTAATCTTCCCGATCAGCATCTTCCTGTCCCCCTTTCCTGTGGTAACCACCGGACAAGTCGTCGATCTTCTATCGTCTCACGTCGATGGAGACTGGATATACCTCTACTTTCTTTCTCTCTTTATTTTATTTTTTATTTTTTATTTTAAATCAGCCTACGGCTCTCGCGCGTCGCCACCCTCTTTCTATTTTTCGCTCGTCAGGCAGGATTCCAGCTGTGGGATTTCCGGGTTCCCTTGCGTCTTGACAGAAAAAAAACACGACAGATAAACTGTCCTACTCGCAGGGATATATATTCACCGCGGGGCGCCGTAAAAGGACATCTGGTCTTATTTGGGAAACTTAATCAGGAACGATGTAGCTTGCTAGGCACGATCAAGAGGGGATCAGTAAAGTTCCCCACCAAGCCCAGGTACGGATACCCAAATATGTCGATCTTTTTATTTGTGCCGGTGTGTCATGGAGACCTAACAACAAAAGCCAAAGCTCCACACTGTGGACATCGATAAGCATTAGGTTTACTGTACCTACGATGGGGGCTTTTCTCAGACATCACCGGGCCCCACAACCTCGAAAAGGTGCGTTCTAGTTGGTCGTCACATGTCATCCATATCGATGTGTGTGTGGTTCGTTCATAGTGAAAACGAACATGGTCTACTGACTACGCAAACAAACCCTTTCACACAATTTATCTAACCCACCGACTGGTTACGACGACCCTGATCATGTTCCCTCTTTGGTTTCTGTTTTCCCCTTCCCAGACTGTCGTGGTCTCCAAAACGACGTCCATAGATTCGACCTGTCCGCCACAGCGCGCGTATCAATAGGTAGGTGAGCCGCAAAGCGGATATTGAAGCTCCATTTCTGAGAACCAACCTTGCCCCCCACAGTCGGACGTGACCCGTCGCCGCCATCCTGGCAATGAAAGCATTGCGGATAGAACCCTTTCCAGAAGCGCTTGACGGCGATATTCTCGAATGGGCGACCATTCAGGGTGTCGTGCCCGTCCGTATTCCTGGCGATTGGATTGACAGGACGGGGTTGGATATCCCTGTCGGCACACCGCTACAAAGCGACGGGAAATTTCTTTCATCGCTTGCAGGGTGGGGTCTATGTCCCCCTCCTCAGCCCGTCGGACAGACCCTTCCACGACGATATCCGCCCGCAGCTCAGGCAGACGTTCCAGATCGGGCTCTCCAGTACTGCGCCGTAGCCCGCACATAACCCTTTCACCGCAACCCTGCGCGATGCATTTGGCAAGGGACAAAGACCTCGTGGACAAGCTCGGAATCAGTCCAAATGACATTTACATGGAAGGGGGTTTCGGCCGGAGCGAACCTTGCGCTTGCACTGGACCGCTATCTCATCGAATACCGGGAAGAAACACGACCCTCTGAGCTCCGTCCGCAGGCTTTAATTTTGTCGTCTCACCCTTGGCATACCTGGGCGTCCCGAATCGGTGATGCCTGTCGTCCGTGTCATCAGATATGCTCGGATGGGGACTACACGGCCAAAGGGCATACCCCAAACTAGCCTTCCTGGGTAACCTGAGAAACGATGCTGCGGATCCAAATCGCCATATCTCCTCAGCTTCGTGGCTCTGCAGCGAGGCTTGATTTTCAAATTCCCCGAGGACGTTTCATCAACGCGAGTGGTGCTGAGAACCTCGTGGATCAGATAAGGACAGTTAGAAAGTGGATGGCAGCGGATATGGGCGAGGGGTATGGCGTTGGCCGAGTGACTTATTACGAAGGGCCAGATGGCGTTCATGTCTGCCCTGGTTTTGAGTTCCATCAGCCGGAACGTAGCGGCGCTCACCCGGGTAATGGCAGAATGACCGCCTCGGAGTGATGTGGCCCCACTCCAGTTCCTCGGCATCGTTCAAATGGACGGCCGCTAGACAGGATAACCGGCAGTGGTACAGCCGGACTACAGAAAAATTAATTTGGCTATTTTGATCGTTTTCCTCGACGAACGATCGTAAGCCCCGCAAACAAGCGTAGATTCTATCCGCCAGCCCAGAAGGACAAATACAACGAGGTGTTCCCCAGTCAAGAACGTCAGGTGCGTGAATTTCACCTTTCATCGGAATTCGTGCGCTTAATCAACGCACCTATATGAACGATAACACCGTCCTTATGCGATACGTCCAGCTGACCGATGAGTCCATAAGTTAATAGAACTTGCTGTGCATTTCACTCGGTGGGTATATATGAATGACGTGATACGAGAGACGGACTTGAACTTTGTGTACACGACCGGTCCGAGAGCGAGGAAAGAGTTTGACGGGCCGCTGGAAGTGCACTGGTAAGGCAGGGGTGCAAGTTGAAGTAATCGCGTCGAAGGTTGCGCCCGGTTTCACTCTTCCCGTTTCGATCAGTCCACGACGTCTCGGCGATTGCATCGCTGATCGTGATCAGGTCATCGCGCCGCCCGGCTGGGTCGGAGACAAGCTGTAGAGTAGTCTTACTGATATCAAACGTTGTTTTTTTTTCG
>JBBPLK010000079.1:50019-69204 GCA_038089735.1 Exsudoporus frostii
CTGGCCAGCATGATGGTATACTACATTGTATCTCCATGGCGGCGATAGAGGAACTTGGAAGCTTTCATGTCAATGGGATACAGGGTCTCGAATGAATTGAAGCGACCAAGGAAGGTTTGAACGAAGGGTGAACACGTTATCGAAGCTTTGCGAGGAGTGGGCTCTCGTTGCCATAAGAAGGATTAAGCGAGCTGGCTGACGTGATTCGGGGCAAAGGAGAAAGAGAATCAGGGGATAAGCCTGGACTTTTGCGCCGATGGAGGTGAAACGTCGTGTGGGGAATATGTGGACACGACGGAACGAGCGAGTGGTGTGCACTCGAACGGTGATGTCTCTTTTACCTGGGATCTTTTTAGTCTGCGGTTCAAAAACGGAGATTACGGTATCAAAAAATGCAGGAGTTAGCGGTCACTGACAACTTCTTCGTCTAGGCCTGATAGGCTTTTGCGGAGGAAGCGGCTAGCAACAGAGCATAATAATAAGCTGAGAGTGGAGTGACAAGCCTCGCCAAGTATTGGGCGGTGTTTTGTTGGCAGGTGTCGCTGACGGTGTTGTCAAGAGGGGCGTGGTACGGTATGTTTTTTCTGACACGAGCGGGGAGCTACCACGGGAAAAAAACGAGCACGTAACCTGAGAACGACGTTGTTGAATAGATTCACTGAGATTGTCGGCCGAAGATGCAATCGTGGGTCAAGGTTTGGGATATGGGTTAGCATACTGAGCTGATTCTACAGGGCGAGGAAGGGGTCTACTATTGTGAACTAAAAGTAGCGGTATCGATGAAGGGCAAGCGGTTTCAGAAGAGGCAGGTGGAAGCATGGGCCAGGTGGGTCGGATATTAGCGCAGTGCCTCTTGGATGTGCCTTGTGGTTACCATAACTTATAAACGACTGAATGGACGGCAACTGATGCCATGGCGCAAAATCGCATTTGGAAATGACGTTCCGTGGAGGAAAATGATGATCAAAGATGTATTCACCTCATGTTGGACGCACCTGCTGATATGATGCTGGCTACGTGTCATGTGCTCAAAGGGTAGAGTAAATGGACGAAACGGAAGTGCAAGGGCAGGCATGGAAGCGAAGAAGACGGCAGCTGTATCTATCACTTGGCCATCGCGGGTGTGCGGACATGAGCAGATCGGTCGTTTCGAGGGGCGGACTGGCTGGCAAAGAGTCTGCCAGCGGGAGGATGTCAGTGTTCGCCCGGAGATAGCACTCATCTACCCGAAGATCAATCCAAAAGCCAAATCCACACTCCTTACGGAACTAAATGTCGTTGTGCCTTTGCCATTTGCACATCCCGTCCCTCCCACCACCACCGGCCCACAAAAAATTTATACAACTCCGCAGGCCCATCTGCTGGAACTTTCCGTGCCCCGGAAGCTGCCAAGGTAAAGCTTATTGTTCAGTCCTGAATGTGAGCTCAGATCAAAAATGTCATTTCACCAGAAGACCGGCTGTGTGCTCCTGCATGTCCCGGCATCCGAACTTTTATTAACATTGAACGAACGACTCACTTTCGGTCGCTTATACATCCCCCAGCATCACCCGCAATCGCTCGGACACCTATTAAATCGCTGGCTGCGTTCCGGGTCTGCCGCTTTTATCATTCCACCTCCCCGCCTTGCTAATCCCTCTCCATGGACCCGGATAGGCACCTGCCCGTCCCTGGGCACAAGCATCCTCGACATCCGCCCCCCATCATGCCTCCCTCTGCCTCTGACCACCACCCGCGCCCCATCCCGCCCTCTGCGTCCCCGTATCAGCCCTCGCTCCCGTCCATACGACAGCTCCATCCCTATCTCCCTCCCTCTGGGGCCACCCAGCCCCATCTCCCCCCCCAGGATTCGCCATCCTATGGTTACGCGCCTCCCGGGGCCTACGCTGGTCCTTCAGGATTGACAGATCCTCATCCCCGTCAACCAATGCTCACTCAGAGTGGCATGTATCCCCGAAGTGAAGGCCTCGATTCAGAGCCCGAGGGCGAAATGGAGCAGCCTGGACCCGCCAAGAAGAAACGGCGACGTCAAGCCTTGAGTTGCAACGGTACGTCTTTTGGACGTCATACTTTGCGCTGATCCTTCTTGACGCGGATCGCCCACCCCACGCACGCGGACGTCGCCTCTCGCTCGGGGACGCACTCAATGCAACACAGAGTGTAAAAGGCGGAAAATAAAATGTGACAGGTTCGGTGTTTGTAGCCCCACTCCGCCTCGAGACCGCTAAGGCAACTTTTTTCAGGGCGCAACCGTGTGGCCCCTGCACACGACGCGGTGAACAGTCAAAATGCCAGTGGCGCACCTTGGAGCCTGTGTATGTCAACTTTGGTATCCGCGTTCACCCCTGGCACTCATTTCCAGGTCCCAGGGACAAATACGTCACCCGTGCAGAGTACGACGAACTGAAATCCCGCACCAGGGCGGAATATAACGAACTCAAGGCTAGGTTAGATCACCTGGAAACCATGGTTTCGCACATCTTCTCCGCCCCGCCTGGCGCTGTCAACGTGCCGTTGTACTCAATGTCTCCTGATATGTCAGGCGCTCCACCATCTGAAAACATTTCATACCACGCTGGCCATGCGTCAACGGGATCAGTCCTCTACTCGCCCGCTGTGCCTCCGTCGTCTTCACACCAAGCCGATCATGTACCTAAGCCTCCACAATACCCGTCAAACTCCCCTCACCTAGTTACACCAGGGTCACTTCCGGTCTCCAATCCCGCTCAACCTCCTCCCGGAGGAGGCAGTGGCGGACCAAGCCACGTCCGACGCGCATCCGCGTCTGAAACCAAGTCTCCGTCCACAGTGAGACAATCACCCCTCTCCCTCGCCTCCATCACATCTCCATTCAACACCGATGCGCAGTCAAAAAACTGCCACGCGCAGACGCTCAACATGCCGGGCGGGCGTCTGCGCCCAGTTCTTCGAGACGAGTGGAAAGGCCTGGCAACGCTTCGCTGCGACACGCGGCAGCGGCAATGGAACACCCACACTCATCAACGACGAGTGTCTCGGATGTTGCCATGGAGGGGCCGTCCGGCCCTCCCATGGCTCTCCATTTACCCGGACCATCCCGGGGGAGATACGGAGATTCGGGTGTAGGTCTCCCGGGACTTGGTTTAGGCCGAGATGCCAGAGAAGGCAGGGATGGAAGGCATGGTCCTTCCACAGAGCGCTAACGGCTATCAACTCCTGCCCCAAATATCCCGTCCAACCAGGAACCAAGTGCATAGCACAGATCCTATTAATTCATCTCATGTGAGTAACACGCGGTGCAAAAAATCCCGGCGAAATATTTCCGTCGCTAATTCACTTTTGTAGGCATGGTTTTTTTTTTGGCCTCGTGCTTTTTCTTCCTTTATACCCACTCGTGTTCCGTTTCGTGAACATTGTTTTTATCTTTTTGACGCATTTAGGACATCTAGCATTACCAGAGATCATCCTGTCGCAGCTATACTATCCACCCCCCGAGTAGTAGATAATTTACGAGCGTCCCACAACGATCGTCCATGTTTTCTTCCGAAAAAAAAAGTTTTTTAAACAAAAGATTTACTCCCAAACCAACTTGCCCCGATCGTCCACCGTGGCCTGCATACCACCGCTCGGTCGCTTCCCCCCACCCTGCTGAGACTGTTCGATGATCCGGAGTCGCTCCAGCTCGCGCTTGTGCTTTGCGAGTCCTTCTAATCGCATTGTCTCTGCTTCCGCCCTGGCAGACTTGGCAAGCTCCCGCTTGCGTGCGTTTTGTCGCTGCCTCTTGGTCGTCATTTCAGGTGCCACCGGCGCATGCGACGTAGACGTCGTCGTCGTCGTCGTCTGCGAGGATCCTAAATTGATTTATTTATTTAAATTTTTTTGTGTGCCAAGGAGTAAGGAATGAGAGAATTACGGATACGATGTCGACTCTTGATGATGCCCCATTCGCCTTCGTCTTCCTGATCGGCATCGTCGATGAGCACGCTCTCCTCGACGACGTCTCCATAGTCATCCCATGAGAAGCCTGGGACGGGCGTCTCGTCCGCCCGAGGCTGGACGCGCATGACGCGCGCCAGGGTAGGGACATTAGGCTGCTCCAGCATGCTAGACCGCCCCATCAGCATCCACACACGTAGGCGTTCGACCGAAACGACAAAACGCACTCGTCCACCCCCGTTTTCCTCGGTCTCGGAACGAGTTTCTCAGCGAGGGTACGCTGCACGAGGTCTGCACGTGCTCCGCGCACGTCGGTAGCAGCCACGCCGTCCATGCGCTCCACCACGGGCGACTCGCTCGTCGTCGAGGCGACATCGCTACTCGTCGCGTCCGTCGGTCCTCTCGACTGTCCATCTATCGATCCAGACGCCGTCTTGAGACCCCGACGGTCGACGTGCGTCCACGAGCTATCGGTGTCGAGCGAGAGGGAGGAACGGATCTCGCGAGGTTGGACTTGAGACGGCGGTACGAGCCTCGTACTTGCACGGAGGTTCCCTCTTCCTTTTCCCACCGCACGGGACGACGACGTCAGTGCGGAAGCGGACACGGACGGGGAGAGCGACGCTTCGGCGTCGGTGCTATCGCCAGAACGCGGTCCACGGGCCCTCGTACGTCCAACGTCTGAATCATCCACGCCCACCTCCGCCTCCGACTTTCCCGTCTCTTCCTCTCCCACCACCACCTCCTCGTCCCTATCTTTCCCCTTGCCCTGCTTCTTCTTCTTCTTGGGCTTGGGCTTGGGCTTGGTCTTGGTCTTTTTCTCGTTTCCTTTCACGCCCAAAGAAGCCGCTTGAGAACCCACATTGGCACCCACATCCACCTCCACGTCCGCCTCTGTACCCACACCATCGAAATCGCCTGGTACACCCCGCGGAAACGGGACGGCGACCGGTGCCCCCTCGCCCTTGTCCTCGTCCTTGTCCTCGATACCCTCACCCCCGCCGGCCTTGCCTTTCCTCTTCTTCTTCCCCTTTCGCATCGCCTCGGACGTACTCACGTACGACTCACCATCCGTACCCTGCAGTGTCGTATCCGCACCAGCACGAACACGAGCATGGGTATACGCATACACGGCGCCCAGACCAGCCACGAGCAAGCCCGTCACCGTCGCTGTCGACAACAAGTCGGTCGTCATGCCTGCGAGAAAGTGAGGGGAGGGGGGAGACGTTTTGAAACGCGGTGCTCTCGGTCCGTGGGACTGGTGGGCTTTGCTGCGACGCGTAAACACGGACATACAACGCGAACGAAATATATTACTTGATAATTCGTATATATAACAGCGCACGTCGTCGACTACCCTAAAAAAATACACGAAAGAAGAAAAAATAAAAAAAAGGAAAAGAGATTAGATACTTTGGGTTAGCGTAAAGTAGAGAAAGAGGTTGGAGGGAGAAACAGAGTGGTCATGTCGCTATAGATACCGTGGGCGAGAGCGCGAGAGTTGAGATGTACAAGAGGAGGACAGGAAAAAAGGATCGTCGAGGTAGTGATGAGTATGGCTATAGACGTCAGAGGAGGGTATAAATCAAGAAAAGAAAAGGAAAAAGTCGTCAGCTCATCCCAGAATGTGTCGAAAACCGCATACTGTCCGACATGAGCTCCGCCGCACCGTTGATATGCAACGTCCCACCCGCCTTGTCGCTCCGCGCCAGCAAATCGTTCCAAATATCTGCCTTTTCCCGCTCGCTCAACGGCGGGCGGCGCGGCGCGGCGAGTTCTCGGAACGTGAGCTGCGTGCGGGACCCGTCTTGGTCTTCTTCGTCTCCTCGTCCTCGTGAGGGTCCGGGTTCGGGGGACTCGACTCGTGCGGTCATGTCGCTCCGTGAACTCGGCACTCGGTCCATCTGTCGTATAGCCCCAACATCACCCTCTACCTGCCTGGCCACCATCGAATGCGAAGGCGAACTCTCGATGCTCACAACCTCTCCACGCCTCGAATTCCTTGCTGGTCTGGGCGGCGGTGACAACGACACGATCCCATCCTCCATCCGTGACCTTCCAAGACCATGCCCGCGACCTTGATACGACGCACGCACACTCCCAGAAACAGACGCAGACGTAGAAGAGGGTCTCGAAGAGCAAGAGGAATGTGATTCGCCAGCACAGGTCTGACGACGTGGCGAAGGCAATGGTACAAGTTCACCCTCGGCATCCTCGACCGTTCTCAGACCGACAGGAACAGACGTCGACCGACGGGGAGATCGCGGCACTGGCACCGATGACATGCCTGGCTCGCTACGTTCGACCTGGTTGTCAGCTAAACGTAGCTGTTCAAGCGGTGTGATGATGCGTCGATCGAGCACGATCTCTGGTATGGGAGGTACTCCAACAGCCTCGCCATAAGATGACACCGAGGAGCGCGCCGAACGAGAGAACTGCGCAGAGGTAAAGTCGGATGAATTGGGCAAGGAGGCGGCGGTTGCTACGTTCGGTCGAACGACAGCGATGTTTTTTGGGGGCGTGAACGTTCGGGTGTGGTCCTTGTCCTGCAAAGACGATGATGGCTGGTGGCGTGACGGGGACAGGGGGTTGTTGCCGCGTTCGCCTTGGTTCACCTTCTCCAGAAGCTCCTTTGGAATAGCAGGTACGGGCGGTACGCCCTTGTCGGACTGAAATCGGTCCCGTAGACCTCCCGTGCTGATCCGCCGCATCAACCGCCACAGTTTTCCACCCTCACTCCCGTCCGCCCTCCCAGACCCTGACCGTGCATAGCCCTCAATCGGACCTGCCCATGCACCGCCGTCCCTCGCATTCGGCACCCCATCCATGGATCGTGTGCCCGACTTGTCACCGCCCCATAATTCCTGAAGGCTAGACCGCCCTTTCGAATGGCCTCTATCACGCGAAGGCGATTCTTCCGATATCACACCTCCCTTGACCTTTCGCCACCGACTCGAGACCTTGCGTGTGATGCTGCGACCACCCGGGTCGGATATAGACGGCTGGTGCGACGACGCGGCTTGCGACGCAGCCCAGGCTTGTTGATCCGCTTCGAACCTGCTCCACCGATCATCTGGACCGCCCGCTTGCATGACGCGTCCCGAAGACGAGCCAAAGACGGTGTAGTAAGGCGTTGGCGAGTGCTCCAAGTGGTCTCGCTCGTACCTACCATCGTGGGGCGAGTACATCCGGTCCCGGATTGATAGCTGGGGAGAGCTGGGGGTGTCGTTGTGATGAAGTTCCTGTTGTTTATAGGCCTCTACGACCGCACCCGCTGCAGTCAGTGGGAAAAGCATACCGCCTTGTCGGGACATGCCTTCTTTGGGCGGCAGACGAAGACGATCTGCATCGCCTTGACGTGGAGATGAAGGACTGCTCATGCCCCGTTCGCGACCTTTGAGGAGCTTGGCAGAGCCGCTCGGACGGCGTCTTAGCACATTTCGCGTTTTAGGTTCCCTTTCGCGAACGGAGGGAAGGGGTACGTTTCTAACCGGGGCATCGAGGCTCTCTTGACTCGTCAAGGGACCACTGCCCGTTCTGGCATTGTACAGTTTGGCAACTGCTTCGCTCGCGTATCGACGGTGTACATCTGTCGGGGGATTAGAAGTCCGACCGGGGCTAGGCAGGGGAGGGGGGACGCTATTCGAGATCTCGAGATCGGGAGGGCGTGATTTTCGATGTGTCATCGGCCATTTACCGGCTGCAGCGAGGACATGAAACGAGCGAGAAGACGCTTCGCTATCCGAAGGCGTGGATGAGTTGAAGGAGAAGCGTGAAGGCGATGTGACGGCAGATTTGGAGAGGAGGTTTTTGATGCTCACGGTCAGTCGTGACTGGGATCGCGTGTGGTGGTCGACTGCACTGCTGTCGGTGTTACTGGCGGGGGTGGAGACGGGATGAGGCGCGGTCGAAGGGCGATGTGAGAAGTGACCGGAGGGGTATCTGCGAGGTATTCGGGACGCCGACGCATGGGAGTCTGATTCGGTGGTGGATCGGGAGAGGGGATGAGAAGATGCGGACGAGGCTGAACCGTGTAGGGGGGAGCTGGGTGTCAACAAACCAAACTCGGATTGATATTTTGATTCTGCGCTGGGCACCGAGTCGGATGTGGTAGAAGAAAGAGATCCCGGAAACAGGCTGCTGTACCCGGTGGAGGGGGAAGTCATGGGGGTGGAGTGGGGCATTGACGGTGTGGGTGTATCATCGTAATGGGAGTTCGTAGTTGCCGATGACTGGGAGGACATGCTTGGGTCATGGACATAACGGTGGAGCAATCTGCGGGGTTTGTCTTTAGTGGAGGAGTGGTCGTCGGTGGAGCGTGATGCACTGCGCTGGCGCGGACTCGAGTCTCGGGGCGCAGCGAACATGGTGATCTGGGAGAACGACGTGAATGAACGGACATGGAGTGCGAGGGGAAACAAGACGGACGATGTGTAGACCTAAAAACGATTGACGGGAAATAGCCTAGATAGAGGAAGGATGAAAACCATCGCACGGGCACGGACGGAACACGGGGACATACATAGACAATGATGGACGATCTGTAGATGGGGGGAACTCGCAGAGCTGAAAACGTGGCAAAGAGGGATACAATAGAGGACGGAGTGCGTGCGCCAGAGGCAAAATAGAGTTCCGGAGGGGGGTTGGCGCCTGGATCAATGATGGTTGGAAGCCAAGACGAGAGCGATGCTAGTACGTCGCGAAGAAGGTGTGGAGATAAAACTGGGGGATTAGGCGTTTAAAAAATGAGGGGATGGTATTAGTAAGGAGTGTGGGATCGGGCGATATCAAACTTGTACGCTGGAGAAGAAGATATGAGCCAGCTGCGGCGCAGACACGTTCGGACGCACCGCTGCATACGCTGGTTGAAGATGCTGGAAAAGAACGGCTGGAGAGAGGGGCGTCGGCGCGGGGATGAGCAGGAGCAGCAGACACTCACGCCAACGCTGTTTTTGTTCTTTTTATTTTTCTTGGAGCAGGTCGGTGGTCAAGTCAAGGAGGGAGACGTGTCCGGTGCGGTGGCGAACTTGCCATTTGGGGTTATCGGTCGCCTCCTTCCCAACGGCACAGGCCACCACCGCATCATGCTACGCTAGTCCCGGTCGACGCCAGCCCCGCCGCCTTATTTCAGCGCTGACCCAGCGCCCGTTCCTTCTCTCATCCAGCCATGTCCACCATCCCCGTCGACGTCAGTCCCAGCCATCCTCTTGACCAGCAGCCGACCATTGGCTTGATCGGCATGGGTGCCATGGGCACCATGTACGCGAGGCTTCTCTCTGACGCCGGCTGGAAAAAGTGCGTCTCTTCTTCCCATCGTCTCCTCAATCTGACACCGCCGAAGAATCAGCGTCTGTGATCTGCCCGAAAAATATGACTCGCTGAGGCACACGTACAGAGGTCTCGTGTCTCCTCTCACCCACACCTTCCTTTCTCACGACGAGCTCCTCAGACGTCCCCGGAATCACCGTCCACCGAGACGGCCACGCCGTGTCCCGGATCTCGGACCTCATCGTCTACTCCGTAGAGGCCGAGTACATCGCGCGCGTAGTGCAAGAATATGGTCCCTGTAGGTGTCACTCTCTCGCCCCGTCACTACCCCTTCATGGGAATTTTAGCAACAAAAGTTGGCGCCATTGTTTCCGGACAGACCTCCGTCAAAGCGCCGGAAAAAGCTGCCTTTGAAACCTATCTCCCGGAAGATGTTCACATCGTCTCCATACACTCCCTCCACGGGCCCACCGTGTCCCCGGTCGGCCAGCCCTTCGTGCGTGCTTGGTTACCGCGCCGCTCGCCCCTTTTGTTTACCCCCGATTCCCACCGTCTTCTAGGTCATTATCAAGCACCGTGCCTCTGATGAAAACGTCTGCCTCGTCGAGAGCATATTCAAGTGCCTCAAATCCCGTTACGTCTACCTCACTTATGAGGATCACGACCTCGTCACAGCCAATGTCCAAGCAGTCACCCACGCTGCTTTTCTCACGTATGCCCCTTCCTTTCCTTCGCGACCAGCCTTACATCTCTCACACTAGCATGGGTACAGCATGGGCTGCCCAGAGCTCGTACCCCTGGGAACACGGCCAGTATGTCGGCGGTATTGAAACTGTCAAGGTCAACATCATGCTTCGAATATACGCCAACAAATGGCATGTCTACGCCGGCCTCGCTATCCTAAACCCCTCTGCCAGGATCCAAATCGACACCTACGCCTCCAGCGCCACCGACCTCTTCAAACTCATGCTCGCCGGAGATTATCTCGGTCTCCGACAGCGCATCTACGCCGCCCGCGAGAAAGTCTTTAGCATCAACGAAACCGAAGACGGCGGGTCGACCTGCATCTTCCTTACCGAGGACGTCCTGGACCAGTTCACCATCGGAGGAAACGGAAGGTGCTCGCCCACAGGGTCCACCACACCGCGAACCAACTCCCATCTCGCACTCCTCGCAATGGTGGATTGTTGGTCCCGTCTCTCCATCCAACCGTTTGACCACCTCGCGCTCGCGGCGACGCCCGTATTCCGGATGTGGATCGGCGTGGCAGAGTACCTCTTTCGTTCAGTGTCCCGTCTGGACGCTGCGGTCCATGCGGCGTTGTACGACGTGACCCACCGTTCGGACGATCTGGAGTTTGTCGTTGCGGCTCGGGGATGGAGTCAGTGTGTCGCGTTTGGCAACTTTGAGTTGTACAAGGACAGGTTTACGCAGACCGCTGCGTTCTTTGAGTCTCGGTTTGAGGAGGCGAACAAGCTTGGCGGGGCGATGATCAAGGCCATCGTCGAGAGCAAGTAGTTGCATGATTGGGCGTAGCAATTTTGTAGATGATCACATGACATGATGAATCGCCAATCGGCCGGCTCTAACGACCCGCTCTTGAGATCGTCAAAGACGGAGTGTGTATGACCGCCATGTCTTCCTCTTCGCTAACACACCCGTTTCAAAATGCGACCAGTCTCCTCGTCCTGATCCCAGACAAGATTGACGTCGAGGAGGAATCCCGCTTTTACGACGAACTCTGCGATGTGCGTACCGTTATGACCACTGACCTGGTTGCTTCGAAGGTCTGACTCGCAACGGACCCCCTCCCGGGATTGTAGGAACCAGATCGTGCATCACGCGCCTCGATTCATCTCTCCCAAGGTCCCCCGTCGGTCTTTTCGCATGACATATGGCTCGGTGATAACTCGGGCGAGAGCCGTGCGTTTGCGAGAGACGTCCAGATCAGCGGCTGGACCAACGTCGGGGATAAACTAGGTGGCGCATACGTCGGTACGTCCTCGTCGTCTCTGCGTGTTCGAACCCATGTGGAAAACAAAACAGTGTACGACTGTGTCATACGAACGAAAGAGGTCCGCTCCCTAAACCCCCACCCACTCACTGATCCTCACGCCGACTTTACAGAGCACGACGATACACGCACATAAACGCTACAGTGCCTTTATCGAACTCTATCAAGCACTCCGGCAAAGTCTACCCGTGCGATCCTCCTTGTCGGTCTTGTCGCGTTTTTTTTATTCACGTTCGTGAAAAGCCCTGTCAGCAGCACTTTGTGCCCGCGCTTCCTCCCAAATCGCCTCTGTCGCGCTACCGACCTGCGTTTCTAGACCATCGACGACGGCAGCTGCAGCATTGGCTGTCTGCAGTGTTGTTGCATCCCGAGATTGGGGCGTGTCAGGCGGTCAAGTGGTGGGTCATGAATTGATCTGTGACGGACGAGTCGCGTGTGGACGCTCTTTTTTTTTTATTGCGTTTTTATGGTCTCGAATGGATAGACGTCGTTTTCTTGGGTTTTTGTTGTAACGTACGTACAACTCCATGGTGTGTCCCTAGAACGGATGTGAAGTATTGACGTTGGGCAGAATAGCCCCGAGTGTCGCGTTCACGTCATAGCCACTATTGTTTCGTCGACCGCCGACCGTTCAGCCGATTGAACGAGTTCATGTTCGAAAGTTTAAAACGGATCTTCCATGTCTGTGGAAACATGAGAATTCGCCGGATGAAACGAATCTGGTCGGCAGTGTTGATGCTTTCAACACTCGCCCACCGCCTTGGAGACGAGTGTTGTGGCTTCTGCGGACCTTGTCGTATGCTCCGTCGTCCGATCATTCAATTCCACCTCTCGCGGCAATGATCCGACCAGAGAGTTAGGCATCATATACATATGTGCGAAATGAAACTTAAGCGTCGGGATAGATCGATCGCCGTTCGTTTAGACGCACGGTAGCACGCCAACGATCTCGTCCTCGGCGCTCGGTGGTCTCGTTCGACTTGATCTACGATGGCCTGTCGAATTATGAACCTCCGTCCTTTCCGGATCGTCCAAGATGCGATCAAGCCATCATGACAATTTTTGATCGTAACCACGACCGCCATGGCAGTACGTCATGCGCGCCGGCATCAGGTCCCCTCGGGTTAGGTTGGGTGTCACGTTCGACTCTTGCAGCCTGGGCCTCTCAAAAATACCTAAAGGATGATCCCATCATACTTGGGGTAATAATACCGTACCGCAATCTGTCAAACCTTTGAACGCGCTAGGACGGATCGAGCCATTTTGACAGTATAAATGAATCCTTGTTTCCCGGAGCACTTTCACTGTCCGCGTCGTTATCCCCATTAAACTACGATAGTCGGCAACTTGTGAGTTCCGCGAACTCAAAGTGGAATCAGGGACCTAGATCCAGAGAGAACCTGAGTGGCGCCGGATTGCACAGCAAAAAGGCAAAACAACACAACAACAACAAAAAAAAACGATCGACGCGGTGCTGCGACGTCACCTTTGGTCTCCACGTCTCTTTGACGTATGATCTCTGTCACCATTGGCGTCTCAACTCGAGTCGATACAGGAAACGGTAAATACCGACGAGGAGACCGTGCTGGCTGGCTTTCATGATCATGGGCCTCGAACGCTTGAACAGCCGCCGATCAATCTTGATGGTCCCCACAAGCGAGCGCCGCGTCCCCTGTTTCGTTGCAATACTACGTCATTGCAACCCCCTCCAAGTTACCTAGAGTTGGGAACAAGTCACTTACTCAACGGAACCTTTTTTTCACACTAGATCGATGGTAAGCTGCTGTCATGACAGATGTGGGAGAAAAGAGAGGAAGCTTTTCGCTTGTGAGGGGGTGCTGTTGCTCTCCGTGTTGTGCTCGGCCCGCTACAAATGCCACCATCGTCAGCGGGCGTTGCCAAGACACGTCAGCAACATGGTCATGGGTGTAAGCATGTTCATGCTCGGTCCGTTGGAATGGTGTGTGAAATCTTACAGTCACGTTGCAAGAGGATAGCTTTGCCAATCATTCGTCATGTGAATATTGTTTTTCAACGGAAGGGAGGCCTTGGATACCCGTGACTGAGGCTACGGCACTTGACTTGGGCACAGGTCAAGGTGAACTTTACGGGGTCAAACGGGAAGTTGACGAGTCGGAGATTGCAATCACAACATCACCGCGGGGGTTTGGAGTCTTGCGCCGGGCTACACTGATTACTGCGACCTAAACATGCCGAGAGAGAAAGTAGTCCCAGTGTCATGACGACGTCGGAATTCGGTTGTCATCCGTCCGAGGAGAAAAGACAAAGACGACCTACGACCAGAAAGCCCGACGAAAGACTGATCCAAGTACGATGGGCCGGGCGACTCTACCGATATGAGCAGGTGGAATGCAGGGAGAGGAAAATCCCAGTGAGAATGCCAAGGCCACCGTCCATAACGAGATCTCTTGGCATGAAGCGCATGGTCGTGGTAGAACGGGAGAAAACACATACATGCCTCTTGGAGATCTTCGCTACAGGAATTCCCACTTGAAACTCTTCGCGGGAAGTGAGTTGGCCGGTAAACCTTTGGGGTCCCGTCATCAATTTGTTAAGTAGTTCGTACAGAGGGATACGGGGATAGAAACTGAATCAGTGTCCAGCTTTGATTTTGATCCAAAAGTGGACGGTACGGACCCTGACATTATCAATATGGAAAAAGGTGGTTTCTCAATCACTCGTGTAACATGAGGGCCATATGAAGGGTGTTGTGGATGCGTCCCACATGTAACTATCGGCGGTAGTTGAACCATCAGAGGGCGGCCCGTCCGGGATTGGTACAGTAATCCATTTCGGCCATGTATCTGTATGACCGTGACAAGCGTTTTGGACGGTTTCAGTGGCGCCGATCATCAGAAGGGGAATCAGTTCATAGGTCGAAAGATAAGCCTGGGAGTCAACTCGCTGTACTCGGTGAAAGATAGCACGTACTGGCGACACTCATGCATCACGCGATGGCCGTGTAAATAGGTGAACGCGTGAATCGAGCGATGGAGACAGGGTTGGACGTGCTTGGCTGCAAATGGCCATCGGAAACGATCTCTCAAACCTTTTTACCTACGAGTCGTCAGAAAAGCCCCGAATATGAGATGACGTGCTAGATGAAACTCCTCGGACGAACAAATGCAGTGAGGGTTCCTATCGTCGGAGAACCTGCGTACTAGAATTGGTGGCGAAAGTTGGAAACAATCAACCCCCGGAGAGCGGCGAGAGTCCCCGATCGTATCCGTGAGTAGAATTCGAACCAGACCTTGATAGAAGACTGCTTGCCTTCGTCGCCCACGAACACTGCCAGCACGGTGCGTCTCCACGAGCGTTGCAGAACATTTATTGGACACTTCCTCGTCAGAAAGGTGACCCATCTTCTTTTTCAGGCAACTTGTCCCGTGGGAAAAATGTGTACAATCCACCCTAGTCCTCTTCATTCGAAATCCATATCTCTACTTGTTTCTGCTATCGAGACTTCAAATGAAGTCAGGCTGGTACAAATCAGCCACTACACCCTTGGACTAGAGAGAGAACGTGACCCTTGATGGATCGGAAGAGCCAAACGAAACAGAGACAATTGTTGTTGGACAGAAATGTCATCATCTATGAGCTCTCTTCATGACGGATGCAGCGATAGTACAGTAAGCATTCATCTGCACCGTAGGATAAGGACTCTGAGAGCGGAGTGTCACGTCAGGTGTTAGTAAAATGGCACTTTCCATGATCAATGACACAAACTTACAATCGCTTCACAGCGGCCGTCCGTAACCCTCAAATATGTACATCACGGTGTGGGCCCAGGATGTAGCGGTCCGGAAGAGTATTGTGAGTGGTAGTTTTTCGCCGGATTGGTGAGCAGTTGTGCTAGGCAGAGAACTCGACCTTGACGGACCAGAACAACGATTCGAAGCAGGGACAATCTAGGCATCTCAGGGTAAGAACACTGTGAGAAGAGGGCCACGCCAGGTATCAGGAAAAGAACACTTTCTCTCGGAGTGACACAAACTTACGACTACTTCACAGCAGCCATCCTGCGCCCTCGAACATGTACACCGCGCTAGAAGGCAGGATGCAACAGCCCAGGAGGGTGTCGTGAGTGGAATTTTTCGCTGAATAGGCAAGCAGTTCTTGATGACATGCGCTCAAACTATCTGTACCAGTCGCAACTGAACGCACGCCGATCCTCCAAAATTCCAATTAAAACAGACCGTCCACCTCTTGCTCGCCCATACACACGAATCAACTTACTAGGTCCATGCGCTTCCTTACCGAAGCGGAATATTTACATCGCCGTCTCCGGAAACGAAACCGTTAGGGGTAGCCGAGATAGTATACCGAGTGGCCCGGATTTTCTGGCGAGCAGTTCCGCTTGCAGAATGTGGAGCTCCAGGAGGACCTTGGCTCCGCAAATTCCGAGCTTGGGTCGATCCAGCGTCAGTTAGAGCGGCTCAACCGGAACAGCTCGGATATCTGGACGAACCTTTACTCTACAAAGGATCAGCTTGGGTTGCTTCAGTCCCAGTTGAACGATGTGGAGCGTATGACCCCTATAGCAGATATATATGCTGACCGAGATATCATCAAGAAACTCGATGAGGTCAACATCATGGACTTCAACGGCGATGGCAGAGTCGATTGGGTGCTCCGCGGGTCAGGATGCGACAGAGAATCAGGTAAAAGAGAATATCCACCGTTTACGAAAAATCGTCACCTGGAATGTGATATCGAGCAGTTTTCCCATCCCTCACAACGATCAAAGTAGCGTCACGCCCTGTAAAAACGAAGAGATTCGGTGTGTGCAAGAGAAGGCATGACGGATGCACATACAACCAGCCGAGAAGCGATGGCGAGCCCAGTCAACGTGCCAGAGCTATTCGATGCGTAGAGCGCAAGCACAACGACAGTAGTAGCCGCAAGGATGGCGCCCGACTCGGCGACGAGGTATATTGAGGACACATATTGATTTGTCTGAGTCGGCGCCAAAGTAGCAGTATGCCCAAGGCCGCGTAAGTGCTGCCTAGCAGGATCTTGATGAGCATGTCAAGCATGAGGGAGAGTCCGCGAACCCATGCAACCGGCCTCTAACATGATCTGTGAGGAAATTTTAGTAAAGGGTTCTATCACAGATGATATTGACGATCGGTTGCCTACTTACAGGAAATATGACGACCCTCCAACCGTGCATGAAAATCACATAAGTCGCAAAATATCATTTAAAAGTGCCGTCTCAGTACCTGCCTCATTGCAGCTGTCTTGAACTTACTACTACTAGAATATTGTTTCGTTGAGCACAACGTTGGTGTACCAGCATCCAAATGTTGCGTATCAGAGCCGTATACAAGTTGTTCTTGAGCACGTGCAGTTTGTCGATGTAGTCGAGCCAAAAGGTCGTTGGCATCAGCTGGAGCGGAGAAATGATTGTACTACTCAAAGACAAGTGAACCTCTGAGCTTCAACGGCTGCATCGCATTAAAATGGCCTACCAAAACCCGACTCAATCCACTTTCCTGATGTGCACTCCCATAGTGGAATGCCTGCTATGTTTATACAGATTGTACTACTTGGCGAATGCCAGCGGGGATCCGTCCGGGACAATGCTATGTTCCAACTACATCAGCGTGATCGTCGACGAGCTATTAAGTGACTTACACTAGCGTCGAGCGGTGTCAAGGAGAATGGGTTTTCTGGAATAACGACCGTGAGATGATGTATTTTGGTTCAGTGACCATGGCCATGACTTAGTGGTCAAGTTCATGGTAGCGTTTTCCCTTGAAGGGTACAACATATACCGTTTGCATCACATCGCGATCACGGACACGGTTACTTCGTATGCTGAAGTCTCGGAGAATTGCTCTGCTTCCTGCTGAGCTACGAGGCAATGATAGGGGCATACAGAATGACACGAGGAGGAACCAATTACTCGGACGATGACCTAAAAACGATGAGACTCCAGCAATCGTCGCAGAAAAAGAGGCCATACCATCTTATTTAGTCAACATCATGCCTGGAATGACCTAGCGAGACGTCAGAGCCACAGGGTCATTCTCTCTGCAAACATGGTGCAGCCCAGGCTGCCCACAGAGCGAGTCATGCGCAGAGCAAGGTTGTTCATGACAGGCAAACGACGTGTAACGTCGTCAGCGATGTTGCTGGTTTTCTAACCTTTTTCGAACTCTGTGACCATGGTATGAAGATCTTGACACAAGTCGACCAGTAGCTCGAGATACCTGGGAGGAAACCTACCCCGAGACCTAAGGCCATAGTCCTGACATATTAAACGATTAGGATTCACTTACAAGATATCCAGCATACGTACATTGCCAGGACAAGTCTGAGTTTACTCGTACGTTACTGCGAGTGATCAGCATGTCAGTGACAACCCTCTAGCATTCATTGAATGTTTGACGGAGACGAGTAGCGAGCCGCGCGTCTGCTTGTTCACCTGTGACTTCTGTGAGGGAAAAACAAGGTCGGACGGTTGTGCGTTCGACGTTCAACCACGATGTTTGATCACCAATCCCCACGAGGACGGTCGTAGGAGCCCAAGGTCGTCAACTGCTGCATCCCAGGAAGCGTTCGCAAGTCTATCAATGCATCAATCCAGGCATCATGAACAAGACACAAAGTATTCAGCTTCGTGTATGGCCGTCTCTGTGCAGTAAATGCGAGCCGGATTTGAAGGTTTCCCGGCGGTTGAAGCCGCGACTCGGAGTTGGAACGCGATACAAGGAAGCTCCTGCAATCCTTTTGCGACGAACCACGATCATGACCACGAGTCGAGTCGTACGGTAACAGGTTGACGTCCAATAACTCTGCCAAGTTTGTGCCCAATCGCGTAACAAGAGCTTCCGTCCTCGGCCCATCTGTAAGAGGTCGACAAGCGGTCGGAGCCGGTGAATCATGTCTCGTCCGGAAGACAACTAGTGGAGGGCTGACTCTGACTGGGACCCTACCGTCGTAAGCTGAGTACCCTCGGACTTAGGCACACTGCAACCACAAGTCCATACTCTAGTCCAATTCTGCGATTTGCTGTCTTATGTGAGTCCTATTGTAGAGCACACGTGTTTCAGTACTGACACCGTCACTAGCCACAATGGTGCTTCTCTGCCCCATGACCTTGCATGACACGAAAGCTTAGGCCGCGCAATTGGCCCGACATAAATAATCACGATGACTGGGAACTCCCCCTCATCATCGCTTGTTACCACCGGGACCGTCGTGGCCACCCGCTATCGACGCCATCCAAGTACAGGCAACTTCGCGAGATCGCATTGAAGTGTAAGGCGTTGTGCTTCAGGCACGAAGGAGATAAAGAGCTCGCCGAGAAAACAGAGTGGACAACACTAGCAGATCCTTACCACGAATGGTCCGGGGTGAGTCTTTACCTCTGACTACGCATTTATGCATCTTATGTTGGCATGGTGACAGTTAAACCCCAGAAGGAAAGGTCGTGCGGAAGCGGAAGCAGGATCTCAGTCGTGATGAACGTGCTCGCTTTGGTGCAGTTCACGATTTGGTCCACACCCATTCTTTGCTTTCAGTCGCAGGTCCGAGTCAAGGCCAATGTTTCGTAATGAGTTGTGAGTAAGGACGTTGTACATCCATGACTTATTAAAACACATTCGAATTAGTGAATCTACGATTACTATCGTCATGACACAAATGCAGGTATACGGGGTCCATTCCTGTGATGTATACTAAAACATTGACGGAACATAAAGATCCACAGGAATGATCCGGGAGATCTGGCTATTATATAGCAGATATCACCCGAGGCATAAAACCTTACTCTATCAAGAAGCTATGGCATGATACACTACCGAGAATTGATTTCTTAGAAAGAAATCAAGAAGTGTAGAGTATCTGAGGGTGACATCATATCATGCTGAGTTTCGGAAAGAAGGTCACCCAAGAGAAGCGTCTCACGCTCAAGAGACTGGGTACGATTGTAAAAACTGGTACCGTAGAGTATGGGTAGC
>JBBPLK010000079.1:69301-88722 GCA_038089735.1 Exsudoporus frostii
AAGTGTAGAGTATCTGAGGGTGACATCATATCATGCTGAGTTTCGGAAAGAAGGTCACCCAAGAGAAGCGTCTCACGCTCAAGAGACTGGGTACGATTGTAAAAACTGGTACCGTAGAGTATGGGTAGCTACTGTTTGAATAGATTGATGGGTGGCAGTAGTTTGAATATTAGCCCTGTCAATGTTGATATAAAGGCCTGAGGCACATCAACTGAGTTCGACTGACGCCCCCACGTGCTACAACATGTGACAAGATTCTTCGTACAGTATGATCTTTTTCCAGGATGTCCTTCAAGGTCATTGTCACCTCACGATGCAGTTTTTTCAAACCGCTCTCGTCTCTCGCGGTCTGTTCCTTTGCATGCACCTCCTGACTCATCCAATAAAGAAAAGTTAGGCGGTTTGGGACAAAACCGTTCAACGGAGCCCCTCACGCTGGATCCATGGCTAAAAACATGACTGATGACTAGTGTTCTGTCAAGCTAATTTATTTCTTCAGAACTTACAAGCGTCATAGAGGCAAACATGTGAGTACTTTTTGGCGAACGGGATCGGAGAATCAGAGCGGTCTGGTTTATCCTCTCCTATCATCCTTCCAATGTCGTGGTCAAGGTGAGAACGGCTGCCTTCCTGCTCATCTTGGTCTATCAAGGGTCCTGATAGTCGTGATCAAAATCAAGACGAGCCGAACATGATCATGATGTAGTTCATGTATTGGCAACAAGGCGTCATCTTCATCATCTCACGTTCGACATCATGGTATGATGCATAGAGCGTCACTGATCATAGTATGATGCGGCTTGAAGAACTACGTAGCCCACCTACCTCCTTGGTTTCTTTCGCTCCTTCCGACGTCAGCGGTCCAAGCCATCTCAGGCTGTGTCACCCTGGCCGCCTGGGACGGGACGCAATCATTTCATGACGCGTACGAGATCGCATGCACTGTCTCGATGGCTTGGTAAAAGCTCCCTTGTGCTCCCCACTGACAAGTTCTCGCTCGTCCACGACGTGCGTTACTGTGCGTAAGCGCGTCGCAATCTCGATGATGATGCAAAAGCAATACCGTGCGCACCCGCGGACGGAATACTGGACCCCCACCGGCACGATGTTGCTATCCCCCCAAGCCACTGGCATGCACCAACCACGCACCATCACGGCTCCCCCGTCTGAGAAAAAGAAAAAAGAAAAAAAAAGAAAACCTGAGCTATGCTGCTACGCTTTTGTGACGACAACTGCTTTGCTCATTCTCTCGAGGAGTTCGCCTGGCCCACCACCCTCGTTCGAACTTTCTGATTCTGGGTTCGTTGGCGGCGTAAATCCATCTATCCATGTCTGGCTGGGACGCATCGAGTACGGTATTCCCCTGGCTCCTACATGACACGCCTGCGGCGAATTACGGTACGACGACCACCTTCCCAGTACTACTGTCGTCTTCATCCACCGTTGGCGTGACGCCCCCTTCTCCCCATGATCCACGCCAGGGCTTGTACAGGCCGAAACGCCCTTCAAACAATCAACGTCTCTCGCTCTTCTCGCACACAACATCGAAACCAGCCAAGAGTGATTCCAGAAGAAAAAAAACATGTGTATAAACGACGACTATAACGTATTAGAGACTGCAGCGCCGCATCCCCCTCATCCAACCAAGGACGAGGGGGAACAGACGCATTTACACTATAGGGGGGACACAACGAGATAGATATTATGTGTGAAACAAGTTGAACAAATGCCAGAATGAAGTGTGTACTATAATAGTGTTTTGTAAAATCGGGGTCACATAACGGAGTAAAAAAAACGTCAAAAGAGCATAAAGAACGAAGCTAAACTAGAGAAACAGAAAGGAATAAATGACAACCAAGCAACGACAAGCCTATATGCACATGAAAGCATGTTTTCAGAAAAAGAAATCATAGATAATAACCAAGCAACAACATGATTTGGGGTAGGTGGGCCGCTCAGCATAATATTAATGTCCCGCTGGCAGCAGAAACTAAAAGAGGGCAAACCAACGCGCTCGAACAGACGGCAGGAATGCGAGTGGGGATTGACAAGACCATGGAGCGAGTGTACGATAGCAAAAACGAAAGCGAAGCCATATTTTTGGGAGGAAGGTGGGGGGTATCATCGTTGCCGTCCTTTATTCCCGTGACGGAGCGGACTCGACAGGCCAGATTGACTCGCGGCTTCGTTCCCGCTCACCCGCGCGAGCAAGAGGAACCGAGGGCATCGCAGTATTCAATCCCGTCTGGGGAGGTTGTGGAGACGGCTGCTCGTGGGATGGGGGTTGTTGAGGTGCAGGCTGTGGTATCTGCTGCTGTGGCTGTGGCTGTGCTGGTGGCTGGGACGGTGGGGATGGTTGCGGCACGCCCATCATCTCGTCGAGTCCACGTTTGATACCCGCCATCATCTTATCCGTCTTGTCGATCATCTCCTCGAATCGCCTACGTTGCTCATGGAGTTCCAAGTAATGTTGCCGCAGTTCGCTCGCCGTAGGAACGACTGCTGTCAACACACCGTTCAAGGTGTCATGAGGGGGAGGCGAGTGTCCATGTCCGAGGCCATAATACCCATGACCCACAGCATGTGGTGCGGGCAGAACATAGCCGACACCCGCAGCGAGTCCAGGGTTTAATGGAGAATGTGTTCTACTGGGTGCATTAGAACTGGACCGCATGTAGCTGGACTGTGCACCGCTAAAATCACGAGCACCAAGAAGACCGGGTGGACCGTACCCATATCGTTCCCCTAATGCGGCGTTCAATGGAGGCAAGTCGAGACCAGCATGAGGCGATCCGATAAACGCTCCATGACCAGAGGGAACGCGTCCAAGATGGTGCGCGAAACGATCCAACTCGGGGCCCGGTTGCATGACCCGAGGGAGCGAGTGACCACGATCCCCGAGTGCTTCCACGATTTGATGATGCATACTCAGCGCACCTTCAGCCCATAAAGAACTGTGAGAGTCCCGAGAGGCTTTTCGTGCGGATGCACGCTCACCCTTGCCCCGTCGTCCGCCGCTTTCCTGTGGCGACTCATCTTCAGGGTCGCCCATATCCTCGTCTTCGTCCTTCTCTCGAGCACGGCCTTTCTCACGATCGCTCTTCCCTCTTCGAGTTCGTTTCCGTCGAGGCTGAGGTTCTTCGATCTCGTTATCGCTCTCTTCCCCTCCCGTATTCGCGTGTTGGCTACCACCTGATTGGCCAATTCCGACGAGAGCTTCTGCCGCTTGATGATCTGTTATACGTGCCGAGGACATGCCAGCTGCAGCGGGAACACGTTTCCGTCGCTTGATCACAGTCTTCTTCATCGAATTGGGGCGATGAGTGCCATGCAATTTGAAATATAGACCTATCGATGTGATAGCAGTCAGCGCAACATGTCCCGTGATGCTCGGTTTTGATGAAGACATAGGAGGGAGAATTATGAAACAGACGAGAACGCTCGCCAACACAACTCGGACGTGAAAGGAAAAGAAGTCGCCACCAGTATGGATGATAAGATAAGAAAAAGCGGTGCAGAAGAAAGGAAAGATAGGATGATATCAAACATCCCGACACTTGAAGCGAAAGACATGCGCGCATCCCGGATGGGATCAACGTGCACCATGTCATCCATTTTACGAAAAGCAATCAATGTCCAGGGAATAATGACGACGGCAATGAAACACGCCCCCAAGCACAGCAGACATGAAACGAGATAGAAACGCACCGCATGCATTGCAAATGTTGTTACCCACATCGTCCCTCCTCCAGAGCGGGGTGGTGCTGGTACCACAGTTTGCGCAGCTCAGTGCTCCGACTGCTGACTTGGCCTTCTTCGTGGGTACGGGGCTGTCACCCTCGACACCAGGGGAGGAAGCGTCGACGGCGGGAGATGCAGCCTGTGCGACGACAGCCGTAGTCTCGTCTGTGACTGTAGCTTCGGTGTCGAGCCTCCCAGACACTGCAAGAGAATTGTTTAGCGTCGGGCAGCCAGCGCATGCGCTGGTTCCTCCAGTGCCATCGCACCGTCCATCCCCAGGGCACGTGCCCCCACCAGCAGTGTGCGCACCTGTGGTAGAAGCAGGCTTCGTGGACGAAGTGGGCTTGGAAACGGGTTTTTGCGGGGGCTGACCGGAGCCTTCAGTTTGTGCAGACGGTGGAGGCGCATCCGTAGTTTTCGAGTGCTGATTTTGGGAAGGAGATGACGCTGCTGGAACTGCAGATGCCTGATTTGGATTTGACATGTCGGAATCCGCGCCACCGTTTAGAGGCTGGGACGGGGGTTGCACAGAGGTAGCAGTAGGCGTTGGAGTACGAGCCAGGGAGGTGGGACGAGCCACCTTGCGTGATTTGAGGTAGAGACCTAATGACGATAAACAACGAAAAACGGCAAGCAAAGTGCCCACGAGTTGCACACATTTCAATCAGCACACTGCTACTGCACTGACAAGACGGTAGGTAGGACAAGAGCGTAGGAAAAAGAACCTGGGCCAATCGCCATCATGTCCGAGTCGACATGCCGAGAACACGCGGTGTAGATGTAGCCGCAACGCAGCATGATGATATGCACCGACCGGCTAGCACAAAGCGTGTGTGGACGAAACGGGCGCCCGCGACCCAACCCGTGCCACGCGCTGACACGTGACGGCGATGGAGGAGGAAATGAAAGTAGATGAGATGAAAATGGATCAAATCAACTCACCGCAAGCATTGCAGATGGTCTTGCCCTGGGCGTCGCGTCTCCAGAGCGGCGTGTCAACGGTTCCACAATTGGTACAGCCTGTACGCTGCTGTTGTGGAGCCTGCTGTGGTTGGGCAGGCTGGGGTGGTGAGGGTGCGACGACTTGCTCCGGGGGATGTGAGTGCTGTTGGTCCGACTGTTGGTGCGATGGCTGGGCGACGACGGCGCTGGGCGCGTTTATCTTGTCGTCGACTGCGGGCTGCTGGGCGCGATCCTTTTGCTGGCTGAGTAGCTGTTCATAGGTCGTAAACTCGCTCGAGCTGATGCGCTGATGGAGCGCGTGTGCGGCATCTGCAAGGGCCGGTGAGGAGGGTGCATGCTGGTCGGAAGCTGTGCTGGAGGAGAACTGCTGTTGTATGCGGGAGAGATGATGCATGCTCAAGGCAGGGGGTTCCATTAGAATTGGAGACATTTTTGAAAGAGGTATATCTAGAGATGCGATTAAAGAGAATTTTTGAGTAAGACTGTTGATTGGGACGCGTGTCAGCTCGTAGGGGTCGATGAGCAACGAGAACAGTACAGACAGAGAAGGTGGAGAACAAGAGGGGGCAACGCAGGGTGGGATGGGGAGGGGAGGGGGTGAGATGCAGGAGGAGGGATGGTTTGGTTGAGGAGGAGAAACGGGGTCAGAAGTGTGTGGAGGGAGTTTATGATTTGTGGTCGACGGGAACCGATAAACTAATAGATAACCACACTAAAACTAAATCTGGCCAATCAGATTACTCGAGTTTCAAAATCATAAATTCCAATAATCCCCGCTCTGCCATCATCTGGATCCGTCGCTGCCATCATCCTCACTCGAAAATTCGTTCGAAAATTCAGTCTTCATAATGCCACCCATCTGGCTCGAACCGCTCTCCAAATCCACTATCTTCATCTATGGTGAAAATTTACCGCTAATGGGCGCTACATAACTCGGAAATCCGCGTTGCAATATTACATACTAGGCCGTACACCACTATTTACGCCTATTTATTTAGTGGCGTCACATCCTCCCAGGGTCAATCTTATCTCCCACCGCGTTCCCAATCGGCGGGACCCTTCCCATCTCTGATCTACACTCGCACAGGCTCATTATTCTTCAAGTCGCTGGATTCGATAATATATCAGCGGTCTCACAAACGCCCTCTCCTATTTTTTTTGTGATCAAGGTTTTAGACCGTGGTGGCGTTTACTCACTCTAGATCTGCGTCTCGTACTACAGTCCTTGGCTGGACCTTCTATCTGCTCGGCTGACATGGCGACCATTCATCACTTCCTTCTCACTCTCTGATCTATCGACCCCCCTTCTGAGACAAGAAATCACATCATCACCCTCACGGCTGTACGTGATCATGATGTCCCCCCCGTGAGTGCCCGAGTGACCAACGTGGAACGTGTCTCGCCCTTCGGGACCCTCTACGGCCGTCGCAACCCGCGGTCCATCGAAGATACACACCCGGATCACACCCATGATCGGTCGCCCGCGCCAAATCAGCGCGGCCGCAATGTCCGCTCACACATAACCACCTTTACGCACCCTCGTCCTGGTCGACCCACTCTATCACCCCTCCCTAGACGTACACGCAATCTGATACGTGTCCATATTACATTGGGCCGCCGATAAGATAAGACAAGAAATAGGTCCGCCCTTGTTTCCTTTTTCGCAGCTTTTTTTTTCTCCCGTCGCTTTCGTCACTCGCACTCTGTATGTACCATAAAGTTCGATCTCTTAGCTAAGCTTTATCAGAAATGTCCCATTGAATTGAATCGTACTGATCGGCTAAACGATTGATAGCCCGTTGGTCACGGATTTCCCTCCGTCCGCTTCCGACGATGCGAAAAGAAAGAAAATGGATTTGGCGACTTCGTTGTGTTGACCCTGCTGACTTGAAACCCTAAGGGTTGCTTATTAGGCAGACCTGAAACACCCATCAATGTATCACGCTCGTTCTGCGGGGCCGTATGAACCGCCCGAGACGTCTGAGGCGTACGACCACCCGGCCGTTCCCTGGGTTACAACAGTACCACAGTCGCCACTACTACGACAATTTAAATCTTACAGTACCTCAGTTTGAAAATTTGCTTTCCCTTACACACCAGGCACCATGATCCATCGCCAGTTTTTCAAAACCTATCACTTCCTCACTTGATTATGCTTGTCCACAGCACTCGATCACCGTCATAAGTACATAGGACGTACTACGAAGTTGAACGAACGCGTTCTGCGCTCAACTCATTGAGATCGTTCAAAGAGTCTGTTGTCGCGTAATAGTGCTGAGCTCACCACTTTTTCATTCTCCGACAATGTCACCATTGCACCAGCCGGGTCGGCGGGGGCACGACATGGGTGATAATGGGGCTGGTCGACCCTCCAAAGTCCATACAACTACTCTTCCAAACGCTCTAGCAGGCAATCCTGATAAGTGTATTGGGTTATCCTTCACACCGAGTGCCGTGCGGAGTGTGAATTCATCGCATGAAGCCGAGGCCGAGGCTCGATCGGTAAGTCATCGTTATTTACTAAACAGATAAGCGACATCCAAACCGATGCCTTTGACGACGACTCCAGTTAGGCGGACACATATCCAATATTATAAATTAAACGCTATTCGCATCCACGCTCACGCTCACGGAAGCATTTTTGAAAAGAGAAACATGGGAAAACGAAAGCCGAAATGGAGACCCGGACGAGTTCTCTACGTGCCCCACACGTCAGACGCACACCATGCGCATGGAGGGAAAAAGTCTTCAACGGAAAAGCCCGCTCGCCAAACACCGCCTTCCGCGAATCGTGAGGTCCTCATGCAACACGTCCATCCGTGCAGTTCGAACATTGCGGTGCGCCAATGGGGCTGTCCCAGCCCAGCCTGATCATGATCGTAGTCTCAGTGCTGTATCCGCCATCACCCATCTTGTCTGATAGATGGGCAACAACGACGGTGAACGATACCAGCGCGGGTACAAGAATCAACGTAGTGCGATCGAGTACCTTGTTTCAAACGCACAAACTTTGACATTTGAATAGCATCGGATCACGACGGATCATTGACACTGATGGCTGTACCGTGGGCGGGTGCGATGCCAGACTTGGGCTGTGTCAAGTTCTAGTCGGATTTCCGTCCAAGCACATGTCTACGTATCACCGAAATGGACGCTCGCAGATCGACCAGCGCAAGGCCAAGTGAAGGACCGTCGAGCACGATTGAAAGGGCAACACGAGGTTCGCGCCACGCATCCAGGGTCGTGAATCCCCAGGTCCTAGGAGCCCTTGTGCGAATCGTGGCTTCGGGAGAAGGAGGAAGCACCGAACCAACAGACTCCTCCAAGTGTCTCGGAGATCAAATCGGGCGCGCTCGGGGTGGTTCAACCTGATGCGGTGCCAAGCCTCGCTAGCACTGTACTTGGGCACGCACGCACCCATCGTGCACCTCTTCACTCGGAGATTGACTCGACGAACGTCGCGGCCTGAGGATCCGAAGGCTCAACGTCTGACGGCAAGCGAGCACGCATGTCCCTTGGCAGGACCACCAACCGACACGTGCACCGTAACGGGGACACGCAAAAGTGGTCAAAGCCCCGACGCGGCTTTAGAGCGTGCTCAATCCCCCCGCGATACACGTATCTTTGGTGGGGAATAGGTTGCTGAACCGTCTTTTTTTCCGTCAACGTAGGGAGGAGTTGCAGGATGGCACTGGCACTGGCTTGAACAAACAGCACAGGCGAAACGACCCATCATTTCACGTCATTGGAGAACGGGTCATGGATGGTGGAGCTCCGAGAACGCGAGGCATGCATCCTGTCCCGGGCCATGACACGATATCGCCTCAGGATCCCGTCTTTCAAGACGGCGATTTGCCCCAGAGAGCGCCCCTCGTGCGATGATCAGTTAGTTACGATTCAAACGTCGGCGCGGTCACGAACACTTTTTTCTCCAGCTTGCCCCAAAAAACAGGGCATCGGGACAATCGATGCGATGTCAAGGAGAAAAAACGACAAAGCGACAGACGTATCTGCATCCCTACACGTGCCTTGTATTAAACCTAAACTCAATGTTCCTCGACTTCGGATGCGAACGCGAAGCGAGCGTGCTTTGCGTATGCGATGCTTCCATGAGATCCCGGGCACGAGACGGGATCGGTGAGCGTTTAGGCCTTTCAATGCCATCCATCCTCGTTTACACAAACAGCACGATAATCTATCTGGTAGGGGTCGAGTACAGGACTCATCAAGTATAATGTCACAGACGATCGATGATAGGGGGACCCTAGGTATGCATGTCGTTGCATCAACGTGACACACCATGTCCGCTATGTATGAATCACTCCCCATGGACCGTGTCAAGTTCAAGTGAACTAGCGTGGTGTGTTTGATGTATGAAAAAAAAACCAACTAGTCGCACCTTCAGGGTAAACCGTTTTTCCCCCTCGGATAATCGGTATTCGAAAAACCTTGTGTGCAAAGAACCGAAAGTAGATAAAGGTTCGTTTCGCGAGAAACGCGCCTCGCGCCCTCGATGAAACGCCTTGAACGAAGTCGCGGCGACGTTTATGCGGGGAATACCAAGCCCGTCTTTTTTGCGATACGGTCAGATAAGCCTTTCGCTCGAAAGACGGCCGAAAGAAGAGAGAAAAAAAAATAAAGAAAAAAGATAAGAAAAAGGGCGAGCGCACTCGAGTTGCAGCCAACATGTAAACCCGCGCCCTCATCGGCGCTCGGTCACATGCTCTCATATAATCATGTATGACCACCGCCCCTCCTTGTCACCGACCGCACCTTGCCCTTATCTAGATTAATGCGCGCCGGATGTTCGATCAGAAGAGGAGAGATGGCAAGGCCTCGTGGAGTGCATCTCCTCCATCGAATCATAGGGAGACCCCGAATCAAACTGTGAGATTAGGTCTGGCTGTCCGTGTGCAGCGTTGGAGCAGCACTGCGCAAAAGTCGACAAGGGGAGCCACTCGTTCACGCATCACCGTACCAACTCAGACGTACCCTGCCATTCAAACCCTGACATGACACCCTTCAACAGTAAGACGTACCACGCATCCGATCCATCCAGACGGTGTCCTGTCCTGTATCGCCATTCGTTTTATGCCATTCGGCGACGAAGATGAGGATGGCGTGTTGTGTGCTTCTTTGGTGCGAATCGCGAATCTTGACCAATCGCCATTGTCCAACCACTGCACCAGAATACCTGGGTAGTGTGAACGGACTGATCACTGGTCGTCCACTGCCCGTTCAAACGCTGACGTCCCACCTCCTCATAGGGCAAAGACCCTACGCATCACGCACCTGACTCATTAACACGGTGTCCTACTATATCTGACACCATCTGGGGCGACACATTCAAGACGGCGCGTTGCGTGTGCCACCTCTGTGCGAATCGCAAATTCAGCCTCTGACCACGGCACGACAAGATATCGTCCTTGCCATCCGTTGCAGCGGTGCCATTTGGCGTTTCCCACCAAATCCCCGATGGCGTGTCATGTGTACGCCAGACGTGGACGCCGTCTTGAATGCACTAGAACGAAACCGGTGTCACCAGTGCTTGATGGGCTGTGATCGTAAGGATTCCCTTTGGAACGGCGACTCGATAAAAAACGCCCGACATTATCACGGTGCTGCGTCGTGCACGATCGCGTCGCCTCAAGGAAAGGGATATGAAAACGCACGAGAAGCAGCAGCATGATCGGGATCGGGAACAAAAGTCATGTATCCAAACCTGCGTTGATCGAGAGAGGCATCCCTCGACCCTCGACATTGACGTCGATGCCTACCCTGCACACGCTCGGCAGCTCCTGTCTACCATTTGCGCTGTGCATTGAGTCGCTCACGGTGTAGAGGCAGGCTCGTGCGGCCAAAACCTTTCGATCAACGTGGGTATCCAACACGGCGTTTGATAAAACTGTACAATGGCAGTCGCGAGGGGAAGGAGTAGTATCAGCTATCACCCAACATCATCCGCGGATATGGAATCGAGGCGTGACGATCCCCACCGATGGCTCCACAAAGGCCCCAAGGACGCGGGACGCGTCCACACAGTGACTCGTCCATCCATCAAACGATATCGATAATCGACGGCCATATCCTACATCCTCTCCATCAGCCACTCACTCAAAATGAAAATAAAAATGGCATACTCGAGCAATGCAACCAACGACTGAATCACGGCCCATATAAACGGGATCCACCTATCCGCGTTCCATCAGAACAAAGTTCGCATGGTGTTAGAAATGAGAAAGGGAAGGATGGGGGGACGTACGTCGACATGTAGAACCCCCCCGCTCGATACACGCCGACGAGGACAAAGGCAAGCACCGCCGCACCGATGACCGCGCTGAGGAGACTGAATCCGAGGAATGTGAAGAGGACAAGCAATGCAAATGTCCACCGTGACCGGCGGGCGTTGACGCGGGGTGGTTTCAGCCATTCGTCGACGGGCAGAGGCGATTGGGATTGAGACTGGGACTGGGACTGGGAATGGCGATGTAGGTGTGTGTGCGAGCGTGGAACCGGTGACACCAGGACAATCGTGTCTCCTACACTCCTCGCGGGTGGAAACAGCAAGTTGAAAAAGGCATAGATGCCAGCGATAAAATTGAAAGGAAGGTGGAATATCAATGTCCAGTAGAGTGTGAATTTGAAGACATCTAGGATAGGACCAGTTCCGAGATACATTAGACGTTGGAAGGAGGTGGGACATACCATCGGGATCAGAAAGGTAATAGCCGCCTGGTCGAACGGCTGGACCGGTGAACCCGACTTCTGTGGCGGGGCTGTAGAGCGAGGGCCAGGAGATGTTGTTAAAGTAGGTGTCTTGAAACGAGCTCATGAAGCGCAACTACGGCGGTGCATGGACACGAGTGGTTGCTCGACAACACTCGTATACCATTTCAGGCAAGCTTGGGGTACTACATCCTCGCGGCATATTTCATAGCTACCATACTAGATAATAGAAAATACAGCGTATCAAACTGACTGAACAATCCAGGCGGTCTCAACACCTCACGCTTGCACAACCTAAGCGAATCGGCAAATCAGAAACAGGAAAGAAAAAATCATCCATCGTCGTCGACCATCATATCCTGTCGCTTGTCCTCCAACTGTTTCCCCCAAACATGGTCCCCACCCTCCTCATGCAGCGGTCGAAATCCGTACTTGGGCGTCTCGTACCCACCCACGTCCCGTCCATCCTCGCTCAGACGCAATTCGCTCAACGAGGCACGTGCCGACATTTCACTCAGGCGGATCCCCATCCGAAGCCCATCGGGAGAAGGGTATGCTGCTGGGGTGGATGGGATCGAGAGTGGCGTGTCGGCTTGTGCGGGTGTCGACGGGGTGGAGGACAATCCAGGTGGGAGTTGCCGGTGTTGTGCACTCGGTGACGTCGAGGGATCAAACTGCTCGTCGGGTACTGGCTGCTGCCGTTGGACACCAATGATGCGCAACCGTTCCACCCATCTGCAATGCCAAGGTGACGTGATTACCTCACAGTTTACGAACAAAGCCACGACTTACGTGTCTGCACGATCCAGACTTTCCTTCACGACACCTGTGACGCCACGCACCATATCTATACTCTCTGTTGCGAGCGTCAAAATGTGCTGAGCTGCCCGGGTCGCTGCACTAGCTGTCGGACGGCCCATACTTGCACGCGAAGAGGCCAAAGGCGATGGGGCACGAGATGACACAGGGGTCGCAGATAGAGACCGATCTGGTCCACCGGCATTATGCTCTTTGCGATGCCGACCACTTAAACCTCGCCGAATGTTGCCTGTACCGCCCGCCGATGCACCTGCAATCGAGCTCGAACCTGGTGTGCCTTCTGGTATACAGTGCGTGGCACTCGCACTCGCCGCACTAGCCCATCGTCGAGGGAGGTGGAGGATGAAGCCGCGAACGCGCACACGAGCAGGTTCGGGAAGTGCGCTACCTGCATACTTGCTGACCACGTCTACGACCTGGCGGATGGTATTCACGACGTCTCTGCGAACGTCATGCAGTGTGCGCATATGTGTTGGGGAGATATATGCGTCTGATGTCGAAGGATCAACGTAAGATTGAAGGGAGTCAATAAAATCTCGGAGAATGAGGATCTGAGAGTCGATATGCGCCGTGGCGTACTGTGAGACAGAGTGAGTAAAGTGCACCAGATTGACATTTCGAGGGCACGAACTTGAAGCCACTGCAAACAATACTTTAACCGTCGCATGCTTTCTTCGCTCACTGCAGCACCAATCCCGCCTGCTTCAAGGAGAACGGTTTGCCATCGACTCCGTGATACAACTTGCCGATTGGCATTCTGGTCTGAATGTTCATTGGGATCCTGAGATAACGGTGGCGTAGTGCGGCCTTCGGTCAGTGAAAGCGGGGGTAGTGAGGGTGAGAGAGAAACTAGGGTCGTATCAGAAAAAGCGGATGTAAGATAAGATGATCCATTACAATCATAGGTGATGTCGGATGTCGGGTTGTCATTATCCCAAGGCACCTTTGAGAGGCATTCTGGTTCTCCGATTCCCGGGAAATGGGAAACCGGGCCATCCACTGGCATTTTGTCGTCCGAAGTAGGTGCACGGCGGTATCTCTCGAGCTGTAGGGACAAGATGTCGATGATATAGCGCAAATGTGTGTGCAACGTTGGAAAGACAGACCCTATCGAGTTGCCTACAGGCAAATTCATCCAATTGATTGACGTCGACGGGTAATCTATCGATGACGGGTCGAGATATATTCTTGACGGAGGACTCCATCATTTCTGCACCATACTGATACATATCGGCCGATGAGAGATGGGGAGAGGGGAGAGATGGGACAGACGCACTTTGACGACGCGCGAGCTTGCTTTTCCGTGCTCATAGGCTCTCAATGCGGTGCCGACGATCGGTAAGCTGGTGACTCTGGAAACGAAATCGGGTGGGATGGAGTCTGGTGCCGGCGACGTTGGGGGAGACGAACGCAAGGTGCTGCTGGACGCTAAACGAAAGCGGGAGGTGTCAATATGGGACGATGGAGAAAATCAGAGGGACGTGCAGAGGGATGATCTTGTGCCTTTTTTCATATCGCCCAAGGCACGGACGGCGATGCGGACGCTTTCGTCACGGTCGTCGAGGGAGTTCGAGCTCGACGACGGCGAGGACGGCGAGGGCGATGAGCTGGGCATCGTTGGCGGCAGAGATTGTCGCGAGGGAGAGCAGACGGTGGGGCAGCACGTGTTCGCACGATCCATTTTCACGTGTTTGCGCCCGACCATGGGGGTTGCCATAAAAGGAAAGCCCCTGAGGAGAACCATACAGTCCCGAAAAGGAAACCCCCTGAGCATGATGTCATGCGCATGTCCAGGCCAGCCATTCAATGACACCGATGCTCTTATTCCCACCGCTCTCCTATCCGAACGTCTCCAGCCGCTTTGAGCGACCAATACAGTTCCCCGCCCACATATATCCCACCCGCCCGTGCCATTCACAATGCGGCTGGCACCCAGCCTGACCTCTGTCTCCACCCCCACCACCGATGGCCGACATCGACAGAATGTTTTGTAGCGAGCTCGCCGTGCTGGACGGGCAGCATACACAGTCGGACCTCTGGGATCTCGATCCACGCTCGACTTCGGACCTCATCTCTGTCTTTGACCTCCCCGCCGCCTCGTTCGACACCGTTGCGCCCCCGTGCCCAGACTGGGACAGCGTCGCCCCGTTGGACGCACTCTCGCCCCCTCCACCCGAACCCCTCCAGCTACCCGGATCACCTTGCACTTCGGAGCAGTACCCTGCGCACGGTGACACCGCCCTCGGCCTATTCCCTGATCCGAATCGTCGTCTCGGAGGTCCTGTCACCCCGATCCAGCAGGCTGATTCCTCTCACGTTCCCTTTCACCCCCAGCAAACTGTACACCTCTCCGATGTCTCACTGGGCACCACCGCCCTTGTGTCCATGCCCATGCCCATGCCAGTTTCCCCCGGCCCTTCGGTCCAAATACCAGTGTCTGCTTCGTCGTCGGGCACAGGCCTCAGTGATTCCCCCACAGACTCGTACGTCCTGACGGACCTCTCCTCGGAAGACATGGACAGCGACTTCGAGCTCACCTATCCTTCTGACTCCGAGTTCCTCCCTTCCTCTACCAGCGTCAACCCAGCAGCTCTCTCCGCGGCAAGCATGAGCCCAGACGCTACGCCGTCCGTCCGTCCATCCCGTCGCGCATCGCGCTCCATGGGCAACATCCCCGTTCCGATTCCCAATCTCACAAAGAAGTCGAGGGGGCGCAAAGTCCCGACGTCCAACGGAGAGCCCGTCTACGCGGCCAGCAAGGACAAGACAAAAAAGGGTGTACGAACGTATACCTGCCACGCAGAAGGATGTGGAAAGTGTTTTGTGAGAGGGGAACATCTCAAACGGCACATTCGATCCATTCATACCGACGAAAAACGTGGGTGGGACTTGGGTCGTTTCTTCCGCTTGTGTCTTCGTCGCTCACTTACTCACCGTTTTTCTTTGAAGCATGGATGTGCACTTATGAGAAATGTAGTCGAGCGTTTAGCAGGCGGGACAACTTGAACCAACACTTGCGCATCCACAAGCTGCAGGACGATGACGATTGATCTGACGCGTTGTGAGGGAGTATATATATGCACGTACACATACATTATCATTATTTCATTATATTCCACGCATTTATGGGTTCGGTCTGTCATCTTTCATTGGAGCATCGGGCATGACATGGGATCATGTATTTGGTAGCGAAATCTGTGGGGAAGCATAGCGAGTGGGTAAAAAAAAAAAGAGTACAATCGATGGTGATCCCATAGCCTCGCTCGTCTCCCCTCCTAGCGACATCACCGCGATTTCGACCACTCCAGCATCAATCATCGATTATCCTCGACGTACTCATGCTTCGCTTGTTTTTCTAACGCGCTTCTTGGCGACGGTGTTCTCTCTACAGCATCGCCTCGCATCAAAAGCCCCCGCGTGCATGCACTGCGCTCACCTGAACCCGTTCTTAAACCGCCTCGACACGTCCTTGAGGTATCGCATACGACCCGTCCCGGTCGTCTTTCGGCGCTTGGCCTTCAACCCCCACTCGTACGAGCGAAGTCTGGCAGAGGGATAACCGCACTGCCCACAAGCTATGCGTATTCGTGTCATAAATCGATCCAGAGTGACGGGCGCGAAAATGAACCCACTCTTGTGTTGTCTGTGAAAGGCGCGATTGCCACAACGCCGGCAGAGCGTGTGGGTCTTGGTGTGGCGCTTACTGTCGAGGTCATGCACGTAAAGAACGCAAGATGATGAGCAGACTGGAGTCGGGCGTTTCGAGAAAGGAAACCTACCCAAAGGACGAAGTACCTGATCACCACGCAGCGAAGAAAGGAAGATGCAACGAAGAAAACCACGCTCTCGTCAGCGGCCCTGGGACGATACGTACGAACATCGTTGGTAACGAACCTTTTGTCTGTCAAGAAAGGGGGTGGTCAGCATTCGATGGTGAACGACGTGGATCTATGGTTCGTCTGCGACCCCATCCGACCGATCCTGTATCACATCCACCCGACATCCGCCCCATCCATCCTTCTTCCATGTCAAATGGGAAACACAGGGCCAAAGTAAAACGGCCAGATGGATCGCAATGGTATCATTACTCACCATGTTGTCGTTTTCTTGAGGATTTTGTGTTGGAGGTGGTGCCCGTGTGCGTCGTCGAGGGCTTTGCAGTTCAGACTAGGATCGTGGGAACTATACGTGAGTCACGTGCTTCCTGAAAGGGATAAGGCCCTCATGGCAGAAGGTCTCGAATACCTATCGTACAGCAATGAAATCGATTTGGTAGTATAGACGCTCGTATCCGATGCTACCATCCCTCACGGCGGTAGTACCAGTGGCTCGAACATATGCACGACCAAGCAAAAAAAAAGAAATCAAGGCCCTGGGAAAGGCTCAGGCTGCACGGAGTCGGCCGACTTGAAGAAACCCAGAGATCGGAGATATGATCATTAATGTTTCTCGACGGAGTGCATGGGTCGTTGAGGGATCCGGACGTGCCCTGCAGTGCCTCAAGTTTCGTATCGGACGTCGAGCCATGGGTACAACGTGACGCCACGGAGATCACGACTCGAATCGTAATATCGAGGTGCCGCCTACGGTTTCTTATAGTTCGACACGAGAGTTCTTTTTTCCCTTACTTCATTAAAGTAGTAGAGCTCTCTATCTGTTTGGCCACCGCTGTGTAAAGTCACGCGCGATCGTCGACATTTCCCTCCAGTCGTCGCGCGCACTGACGTTCGAATTACTTTTTGCTCCCAGCATTATTTAATTTATTCTCCCCGATCGTACAAAGTATAGTACCCGGACAACATTCATCCAAACCGTTCAAAGCTGTCGTATAGATTGTGGATCGCGCCTTGTATCGTAAGACCATCAAGCCTCCCAGGGGAGGTCAACAAGTCCAACATGGCAATGTCATGTTCCTTCTGAATGGGCGCGAGTCCTTGTACCCCCGCCGGCCAGTCGATAGAGCTTGAAATCGAAACCGGGTACTTGACTTCGCCCGCCTTTCCAGCCCAGTCAAAGTCGATCAGCTGTGCCGTAGATTTCGTCCCTTCTGGTATGACGATGACGTTCGGCTGCCGAAGGTCGCCAAACACATAACCAGCACCATGAAGCTGCTCGAATGCTCGGCGGAGGTCGGCTTTGAATCTTGCGAATACTGTTTCTTGTTTCGACGCTTCTTCAAACGTCAATCCCTTTACATATTCCATAACGACCATACATAGGTCACCGTACGACGGCATGCCAGCGTCCACATCGATCTTCCCGCAATAAAGAAGTTGTGGCGCAAAGCCAGCCGAAGCCATATTCCGGTGTGCATCTACACCATATGAGGTGACGAACTTGACGACAATGTACTTTGGGCTGGCCTCGATGGTCTTAGCGAGATAAGTCACGCACTCCACGTTTCGTTCGAGTGGTTCTTGATACGCAAACTTCACCACGGCGTCATCGTGCCGGTATGCATTGGGAGATGGGAAGAACCGAGGGTGGATAGCAGGAGCCGAAAGGTCAAAGGGTTTTACATATTCGACGGATTTGTACCAAGAATCTAAGCGCTCGATTGACTCTCTGAGGGCATGGAGGACGCGCGCAATTCGACGGCACTGGTCGTCGTCATGGGTAGAATGGGCAGGAATCCAGAGGAAGTCCGTGAGTCGCTGGACGACACAGTTTGTGGTGATGATGGCACCCATAATCGTAAGCCATGGTCCAGCATGGGCGATGATGAAAGTGGGGCAGCAGCATTTTAGAAGGAGTTTGCTGTTCTACGCAAACAAGGGATCAATAAAATAAAATAAAATGGATGTGGGATGGCCGTCATCACCTCTTTTTGCCTGAACATACGTAGAAACGAGAAGGCGGCTTGGGTTGAGGGATCTGACCCTCCGTCACCGAACTCATTCTTCTCCCCGCCAATGACGAGGTACACTGTTAACCCTCCGCATGAACTCAACACCGCGACATCTGGAGCGGTTCTATCAGAGTTATTCAGAACCACAAATGGGCGGCCGATGGCCTTCTGCACAAAGGGTCTGAGATCATGTTGACGAGCGTCCTCGTTAGGATAGATTAGAGCGAATTGAACCACAAGATCCCGGACGTGGAGGACAAAGTCGTCAGGTACATCGTAATTGGGGTCAAATGCCTTGCTGGAAAAGAAGGCGAATGCTGGGTTAAACAACTGGATAGGGGGCGCCACTGTGTTAACTTCATTGCCCGCAGCACAACGACAATCTAATAGTCTCTGATCGCTGGCTTGAAGTTTTGCATACTTGGCTGGGTAGGCAACATTGATCAACGGCTCATACTTGCAAAAGGAAACGGCGGAGCTCTCACATTCGGTCAGTGCAGTTAGGATGTTGTCCTGTTCTCCTACTTGCGGTGGCGTTATACGGTAGTCTGACGGAAGCGTAATTAGTGGTAACAATCGTGTAACTGAGATCGACGACGAGACTCACTGGTAGGTGTTGTGACGACGATATGGACATGGCATTCACGAGGAGGGGTCGGGAACACCAGAGACAGGAGTTCCGTTGGACGCAACCGCCCATGAGGACCAAAAGTCAGGCCTTCCAAGGCCTGTTCAAGGTCTTCGTCGTCAGGAAGAGAGACTTTGTAAAGATCGAGAGCGTCGGCCGCGATGTCACCAAGATCCGGTTTGTTGTTCTTGATGACATTTTTCAAGGCTCCGGTAGTCTGGGCGGGCGAAATGTTGACGGGGAAGATGCGACAAATATCCTGACCGCGCACCCAGCAGTTAAGGGTCATGTCTGGCACGACGGCGACAGGAGGCTGAGTCACACTTGAACCTGGGAAGCGAAGTTGGTCATCAGAAGGGCAACAGTATACCTCGATAAGGACGCACCAGCATTGGGCCCGTCGACGATGATGAGCGGCTCCTTCCCTTTATCAGGCGGGAAAAGCTTGGATACTATGGTATGTGAGTCAAGGCACGATTTGCCTTCCCGTGACCACTGATCGAACTCGTCTTTGAGGTATTCCGCATCATCCAAGTCCACGGGGATAATGGAATAGAGCCGGAGCATCCGTGCCTCCACATCACGGAATCTGATAAATCTCTTTTCCCTTATACTATCCTTGAGGTCTCCGACAGTCTTGTTCTTCGGAATGTTGACAGGAAAGAGGCTGTTAACATCGTCGCGGTAGACCCAACA
>JBBPLK010000080.1:0-11623 GCA_038089735.1 Exsudoporus frostii
GAGCACAGGCGCTGAGAATATTGCTATTTTGAGCGTGACGAAGGTCTTCATCCCCGGCCCACTCCCATGCAGCACGACCCGCCAAGCGATACAAAGCGTGGGCAATGGAGGCGAACCCTCGAACAAAACGGAGGTAAAATTTGATAAACCCGAGGGATTGTTGCACGTCGTGTTCAGATCGGGGCGTCGGCAACTTCAATGTCACATCAGCCTTCTTCGAATGGATCCTAACTCGCCCCTGCCGAATAATCATGCCCAGATAATCGATTTCGTCCCGTTCAAATTTGCACTTCTCTGGCTTCAAATAAAGGTGATTGGGCTTTAGGAGTTGGACGACCTTGCGGACAACATTTCTGTGTTTGTCGAGAGTTTTGGTGAAGGTGAGAATGTCGTATATACCATGACAACCCACTGGCACGGAGGATTGTGTAAGTTATGGAACAAGGCGTTCGTGAATCGTCATCGTCTGAAATGCAGTGGCGGGCGAGAACATCCCGCTGGTTCAAAAACACCGCGACTACTGGTAGTAAGTGCCGCCTTCCGCTCATCCCTCTGGGATACGAATGTTGATATGATCCACCGGACATCGAGTGTAGTGAAGTTGCAGGCCCAGCGAAGTTTTTGGACAACCTCCGAGACGAAGGGAAGTGGATAGCGGTTTTTATGGTGATGCTTGTTGAGTTTGTGATAATCCTAGACCGGCCGTAGACTTCCGTTCCTCATACGTCCATTTCGCCAAGGGCTCAGCGCTCAGCACCTGCGAGCTCTAGCGCGTTCAAAAATCCTTCGCCTTCGATGCCTCCTCCATCCGTTTCAGTTCATCGATCACCGCCTTCCGTCCGTCTTCGCCTGTCAGCTTCCAAATCGCGCGAACATTAACCATGCCTGTGTTCGTAGGGCAGTTGCGTGCGATATGACCGAAGGCACCGCACCGCACCTACTATATATAACAACATAATCCAGAAGAACAACCACGCATGCGGTCGACGCCCATGGGTTCACCCCGGCTACCGCACGTCCTAGCGCCACTATACACCGCACTACTCCCACTACTACTGCCAGCTGGCTCGTTCCCTCCACTTGGGCTCGCACTATTCACAGCCGTCCTAGGTTATCATCTCACCGTTCTCTCGATAGCGGAGGCAGTCAGAAGCCATCGCCCCGTCTTTTTTCTGGGGGGGGAGAGGAGCGCTTTCATATCGGTTATGGTACCTAGTATTGATGGATGTGTGCCGGTCTGTGCAATGGGTGTGTCTAAAATTATGGTGCGTTTGACAATCGAGCGACTCACAATGCTGCATCGTGCAGTTCATTGGCTTGCCCAGCGAGTGAGTATAAAATATGCTCGAGTCGATATTGTGTCCCGTGATACAATCCAAACTTACTACACGAACTTGAACGGACAAACCTTTAAGGCACTACCTGGCATTTTCATCCTTGACTCACTGTATCATGGACCCCACTGGCAGCTCACGATACTACTAGACTGCTTACTAGTACCTTCAACATTTCACATACAAGTCTTAAACACACGAAATTTAGCTGAGATTCACCATCACGTCAACAACAGTAAGGACACCCACATGCATCCAGCTTCACTACTACTTTGAAAAAAATAGCTTCAACAGCCATATGTGCATTATTACCGTTGGCTCCACCATCAGTATAGTCTAGGTAGAGTGGTCAAAGTCACTCTACTGGACCTACCTTGGGAATGGCAATGGGAATGACGAAGGTGAGATGCACGATGGGCCTCACGTTTTTGGGTCGCGCACCATAATGTCCTCGACGAGACACGATCCGGGGCGTACGGTCACGGCGATGAAAGATGATCTAGAAATTTCGACGCGTGATTTCGCAATGGATCCGTCGCAGGAGTTGATGGTGTCGTTCAAGGAGGATGGGAGGATGTTGCATCGTACGTCCATCCGCTTTATTTTGTTGGGGGGCGGGGGGAGATGATACATTGAACAATGATGCTGATGATTAGACCGGTCGTGGTCGTCTTTCCTGTCACGTTGGGGTTCCATTAGGACGATCTCGACCATCAGACGCATCCCGAAGCGAGGGTACCGGTGTTGTCTACGGCCATGATGTACCCCATCACGAGCGGGTTCGTCCAGATCGTCGTGGGGTTGATGTACATTGTCGATCCCGCCCGGCCACGCATCACAATATGAAATTGGAAGACGGGAAACCGGGTCGTGGTACGTCTTCACCATGTTCTTCATATGCACCCATCTCACTGGCGCTTCGTCCCCTTATGTGTGATGCTAACGTTGACGTATGTCGTGTCTTTCTTTGGGAGCAGTATCCGGCGTTTTTGATGCAGGACATGAAGAAAATCGATGTAATCGTCGCGGGTCGTAGGTCCGCTCCTCTCTTTTCATCGTGAAGACTCATGATGGCCTTGACCTTGATGATCTCGTATTTACTTTGCGTGTCTTGTGCTGTACTATAGGCTAGATTGTGGCAAAGTAGTGGCATCATATTGTATTTGAATTTGGTTTGGCGTCGATTCTCGAATCTCATCAAGAATTTTGCTGAAGAGCGCATCGTTTATGCCCCGGTACTCGAAGGAAGAGGGCAACAAAAAGGCAGAGGCACCAGTGCATAACGGGAATGAGGGTGGCAAAGATATGATGGGGGGAGCCGTGATTGGGAATCTGTGAGTCGTATGTTCGAACTTGCGAGGCTTGCATGTGCGAGCAAGCGACATCATGCAGAATATGCATTTAGGTGTGAAATCATGGGCCGTGATCCATGATCCATTGATCGAGTGAACTCTGACGGCGCACGACACGGTGATGAAAAGACGATCTGGGGGAACCGTGATTGGCATGTGTGAATTGTACATCGTAGTAAATACAGACAGGACTTGAGAGGCTTTGATGATGGACCTGTTTGACATTACCCAGGATCTTGGACAGCTCAAACGGACACAAAGTATAGTCACGTTGTGCTGTATAACAACCATATGACTGATTATGATTGATTTATTCTCAACCTGTACTGTGAATTCAAGTTCAAACCTCATACTTGCTATTTATCCGCACATACAAACAAATGGCTTCCATTTCATAAAAAACACCACTATTGTACAGAAGCGACTGCAGACACAACACGGTAGGCAGCCAGGACGAATGATTCCTTGGAAAATACAGGCCCCACTCCTGCAATCCACTCACAGGATACTCAACTGCTGCATAGGATTCGCGAGCTGAGTGGGGAGCCAGGGTCACCTGTTCACATAGTTAGCTGGCATTCAGCCCAAAGTTATAAGGATTATCCCCCACCTGGTCGTTGGGACCTACACTCAATGCAAAGGCAGTGTTATCTCCATACTGGATTCTGTCCACCATGTCAACCATGAATTCGTGGAACCATAGTGCAAACACCCACGAGTAGACACCGTTGTGAGGAATGGCGAGCCACTCCGTGGTCAATATGTTACCAATGACCGGCGCACCGTCTTGGCCAGTAGAGTACGCATAGGTGTTCGCGGCGTAGCCAATGTTCTGCATAATATATCTAGTCCCGGAGAGCTGGAAGCTCCACCAAGGGACCGTGAGTCGTCGAAAATAACTACGACGAGGCACGTACAGTCTGGTTGGGGGCACCCATGGGGGGCATAGCAGTGACGATGCCGGTTTGGGTGACCAACGTCAAGCACTTCCCGGTGGAAGTCATGATCTGGTGGTTGGAAGGAGGGACAGACATGTGGAATATCGAAGAGATGTGTTTTCGGAAGTGTTAGTAGCTGAATAACTGAAGAGAAAGCAAGAATAAAGGGGTCTTATATACCGTCTCGAACTCAGCTCAGTTCGAAAATTTGAAAGTCAATGGGTGCGCTATGAACGATTTGGGGGGCTCCTTAACGTTATGATGGCAGTATAGTATCTGCCGCCGCCATTTGATCATACCAAACTGTTGTCAACGTGCTCACTTTGGAGGCAAGGTTCAGCTTCTCACAGCGAAGATAGCTGGGATGACTAATCTTAGCCATCACTTTCCAGATCAATTTGGAGTTTATTCGGCTTAGAACTTGGGGTAAGAAGTCTGGGTTCATCAATCATTAATTTCGAGTGTGTGGCGATAACAGGGATCCGAAATACACATACATCCCCATCAATGAGCCCGAGTGATTGGTGCGATTACCAATGTTCGTCTCTTAGCACGTTCTGATGAGAATCCTGATTGGCGGTCTGCTATAAATGGAAATGGCCAGCAACTGAGTGATTTGAACAACTCGGAAGGATGGTGCGATACTCTTCGCGCAGCTGCAAAGCACGTAACATTTACATGTGCGGCGATAGTCCGAATCAGTATATGCATGGGGTGATGCACTGCTAGCATTGCGGTTGTGCACTGACAGAGGGAAAAGAAGCTGCTGAGCCTATCAACGTTTTTCACTCACATCTTGAAAAACATGTGTCGGGAGAAGAAAAGGAACCGTCGGTCCATCTCTGTTCTGACTTCTTCAGCACTATAGGGGTATGACCAATTCCAGAAGACAAGGGCAAGTCACGAGATAGGACTATCAGAAAAGGAGGCGGAAATCACCGTGAGTACATTCAGACTCATCAAGTAATCTCGGTTCCAGATTTATGTATTCGCCCTGTGATCCCGAAGAGGACTCGGAGGGGGAGAATGGTATTAGAAGGTCAGCCTAGTGCCTCGTGTTTGTGAGGACAACCGCAAGATCAACCACGCACAATCAGTCAAGCACATGATCCTTTGCAAGCTGATTGTGCTGCCCCCACCAAGTTCGATTTCGGCGGCGGTAAAGCATACTAGCTGCGCATTATCACCTGGCCCCACTATCTGCAGTTCAATCTACGTAGAGGGTCAAGGTCACTCCACATGAAATGCTGGACCTACCTTTTGTGTCTCATTCAACGTCCAACACAGGCAATACCAACCGAATCCGCGCGTGGACGATTCACTAACAAGTAATTAAAAGTTGTGAACTGACAGTTGCGCAAGTGACTTGTTTCAGTGCCGGATCTACCCGAGAGCGTCCAATTTAAATGTCACATGTCGATCGAGTTATTCAAATAAGAAGGCTATGAAAGAGGAGAGCGACAGCCAAAAAAGCAACCGGATACGGGGAGTTGAACCCAAACTACCGCGATCAAATCCAAAGGGTATTGAGATCAAGAGGCGGTAATGTTAGCCGTTACACCATAACCGATATATAAAGGACACCTGCGTGGCAATACCCGCTACTTTCACACGAGCATGACGCGGAATTCCTACTCAACGGCGTTGCACAGTACTCTCTGTTCGCGTTCGTATCTGCTAGTCACTTTGATCACATACTTAGTTAAAACATGTTTCAATTGTATAACTCTCGTTGATTTGCCTCCGACCGCCTCATATAGCGAAAACTTAATGGTGTCGGATAAGTGCATCATTAGCCAATGACTAACGAGACGTGAGGGATGGAGACGTACTGGAAGTATTGTCACCCCCAGAGAGGTCGGATCCATGCAAATACCCCCCTGGGTGTTGGTGATAGCGTAGGTGTTGTTTTTTGAATGAAGGGCATGGGTGTTGACGAGGGTCGATAGTCCTGGAGAGATTTAGGGGGGCTGAGAGGACTGGTTTTATGCTACCCCAGACGGCAGCGTATCGTTCGTCATCGGTGGAGCTGACGTCCGTTTACCCCCCCCCAGCACCTAAGTTATGGTGTGCTTGACACCCGGGCGACTCACGACGCTACCTCGTGCAGTTCATTGGCTTGTCCAGTGAGTAAGTATTCTAATGCGCTCGAGTCGACGTTATGTCCCGGAAACAGCTGGTCACTGGTGATACCATCGGCGACATGATCAATTATGAATCTCAAGTTATCCGCTTCAACGAGTAATTGCAAACACCGTCATCCATCATCTAGCCGCTTGAAAGCAGACACACAAGATCGCATGTACATGTTACACTGCACGTCCCGTCCCTCAGGCTATTCGTACACTCGCCTTTGCCGAAAAAAGGGGTCCACCGCTTTACTCAAACTTTTGCAGCTTCCAGATCTGGTTTTTCCCCTCCCCACGACGAGACAATCGAATAGGGGTTTCAGGCGCCGAACTTCCACCGTCAGCAAGCTCGACGCAAAGGTCGGGGTTGCTCGCCGGGAAGAGTCTACCCATCATCGCGATCATTCCCCCACCAATTCCACGAGGACGGCGTCATGCCAGATCATGGAAACATCGTCCGTTTTCAATCCCCCCCCCAAAAAAAACGGCATCAATGCAACGCAAAACCAACGACGAAGCGTCCGAGCCAACGCACCTCACCCCGCCGTCCACGCCCGACTCCTCCTCGATCTGCCAAAACTGACTTATGCCAACGATAAGCGTTTCCCCGTCATTCGGTTTGCCACGAGTCGAGAGGAAATCGCCGGGGTGCCGGGGGTGTGACGTGGACTTGATGGTAAACGTCTTGTAGGCATCAGCACGCTGAAAGAGCCACTACATCAAGCACACAATCACGATGATCGATGTCGTTTGACTGCTGCGATGGAAAAAGAGATATGTACCGTTTGAAGGTCTTCGTTGTTGTACTTTATGCCAACGACTGTCGAAACCACCCGTGAGAATTGATAGAGACCGACGAGAGCGATATATATGAACGTACTGGGAACACATGCAACTATTCTAGCGGAACGGGAAAAGGGAGGCAGCTTACCACCAGAAAGGCAAGTACCTCCCTCGACGTTGATGAGTGAGTAGATGCCGTCTTCTTGAATGAAGGCCATAGTGTAAGGTGATAATCTTGGGGAGGGGCTCAGAGGACTGATTTTATACCAGTCGCAATCGGTGACGTCTGTGTGCCCCCTATCCCGGGTTCGGCATTCGGCACCGGGTATTCAGGAGCTTGTACGGCTTCAATTCCTGGACTTCACTCCTAAATGATTGGAGATTGACGACACCGCGGTCCGGATCATCCGAGACAATTTGTCAGCTTGTTCTATCCCCTCTTTCCCCTAGCAGTCCGAGTCTGCAATTGCTTCAGTTATTCGGTCGTTCATCGTTTGCCTGCCCCCTCGTTTCTGTATGAAGCTATAACCAGATGTCGTTATTGCTCGTAAAAATTAATCTGAAAGTTTCCAATGTAGCATTTCGTGCAACCCTCGTAACTGTTCCATGGTTTGCGCACTCTGCTTCCGCAAATAAATGACATCAATACATGCATGGTTACACTCGACACCGAAAACGAACGAGAACGTTTCTTTTGTATCCTCGACAGAAAACTGCATAGTAACAATGGTACAAATGAATGTCCTTGTCTCATCTTTGCTTTTTGTCATGATTACCGAATCCATGACATGTGTCGCAGAAATTATGCACAGGTTCGTATATTCTGACTTATTACACATTGATTACACTCACACCTAACGATGATCAGACTGCGGCAATGCGTACCAATCGAAACAGAGAGCTCGGGCTAATGCAATTTGCGGATTGCACAGTCATTCTTTCCATGTGAAGGTGTGCGATATATCTATGCATGTAGAAGTATACGACTAGCAAAATGTTGGTGGTCAATCTCGTTCTTGTACTACATTGACAAAAGACATTACAATTCTACTTCAATTATAAGTTGCAGGTCCAGGGTTGCCCGGAGGGCCGTTGAATATCACTTTATCTCCCCGAATGGACCACCCACTCTCTGACTCAGAATTCAAAGGTGCATACCTATTGATGTGATCCTATTAGATGTACTATACAAATGGAGAATGATGGAATGCTCTGATTTTACGCCAATCGAAGTACTAACTCCGGCATATGCCATCTTCCATCGACGTGATCGATTCCAACTAAAGCCGATCGAGAAAAAAAGAGAAAGGAATCACTATCAAAAAAACAGACGCAACGATCAGACGAGCGTTTTGCAGAGCATGCCCTCCAGCCTGCAATACTCTGGTACGATGGCCGCATAGGTCATGAACGCGTCCACGTCTGCTTCCGCTACTTTTGCTAGCCCTATCTGGGCCTCCGAATCTGCAGTCGGCATCGCCGTTACAGGGGTAAGACTTGACGTCTGTGGCGCGGCCCCACTGCCATTCGCTCCTGGACTTGCTCCGCCTCCCAATTCGGGCGTCGTGAACGCCGTCGAAGGCGCACCAGAGCCCGCGCTCGTGTTCGTGTCTACCGTGGATCCAGTGAGCGTCCGCATCCGGCCAATGTCCCGCCCGAGATCCCGATCTGCAAATCCGCCTGCAAACACCGACGCGTTCAGCATCCCGCTGCTTCGTTCCATCTCCTCCATCTCTTCCTCCTCTTCCTCCACGACGATACTGGAACCGAGACCCGATCGTGGGTGCCCATATGGCGTGCTAGTGCCACTGTTGGCGCCACTCCCCCCACTCCCGCCCAGAGGTCCGTTCACGTTGGTACGTAGTGGTGTTCCACCAGATGCAACCCACCGCTTCCCATGTAGCCTTCTTATCTCCTCCTCAAACCCACCAAGACCTCTACCAGTCCCAGAGCCACCACTGGCCGAACTACGCTCCTTGGCCCAGATCCAGCGTGCAAAGTATGCCCCCCCGAGAGACGCTCGACTGGGGAAACCACCTGCGGGAGCATTGCGATGCGGGACGACTTGAGCAGAGTCTACTTGCGTGTTTGGCATGAACACCGGCGCATTGAAGACATCCCCAACCAGGTTGGCGACCGAAGGGAAGTTTGCTGCCGCACCCGTGACCAAAACCCGAGCTGGCAAGGGTGAGTAGTCGTACGGATCAAACGAAAGCCCATGACTTGTTGCACGACTGCCAGGAGTAGACGCTGCGATCGGACTCGGTGTCTGTACATTACCACGATTGCGGTTGTTGTTGGACCCCAGCACACCAGTCGATATCATCCGGGACCATCGGACACGGAAGGAGAGAACCTGACTCTCGAGAAGACATCGCGGATTTGCACGAAGATCTCTGAATTCGTTCACTTTGATCCCCGTTTCGAAGCGGTAGATGCCCTTGACGTGTGATAGCGGATAGCTATCACCCTGCAATAACCAAAAACTGAAGAGCTTGTCGTCGAGCCTATGTGCAGAGTGATACGTGTAATTTAGGGTCGGAATCCATATCCTCCCAGATGATGCCCACGTACCCGATGGAGCCGCCGGGAGGAACGATAGCGACCAGACGGTCAAAAGCACTCCAGCTCTTGGTGTACATGTCTCGAACCAAGGCACGAGGAACATCAGCATTTCTGAACCAAGCGTTAGGTAAGGCGTAGAAACGAGAGACAAGGGTTTACCTGCTCGTTAGCATAGCAATATATCTGCGTTTTTCTCCGGGATCCTGTGCTGGATGCGGAAATAAGCTGTAAAGGCGCGTAGGATGATAGTGTTGTGCAGGTGCGAGGAGGGTGTCCATGGGTCCAAATGAGAGTACGGCATCTCCAGGCGAAGGACAGAGAGAAAGATATCCAGAAATATAATCAGAAGTAAATGGTGTGACGACAGTATCTGAGAAAGAAACATAAATCGGCCTGAACATCTGTACAGACATGCGCAACACGTACCAGGCTCAAATCCAAATCTCTCACACAGATACCGCGACACGTTGGCAATTTTCCTGCCGCTTGCCAAGTCGGCCTCACCGAGCCATCCTCGGATCCTCCGTCCCTCTTCTCGACTACCACCGACGATCTCAAGGACACCGTCATCCCAGTGTCCCTGGGGTGGACTGCCTTGACCACTGGAATGTGTCCACATACCAGTCGCACATGCCTCAGCCTCGCCCATGTTCACCCACTCGCCGACGATCATGCTCGCGACGAACGTGCTTGCAAGTTGTACCTTGCCCGTACGTGCCCACACGTCCGACGTCCAAGACTCCCGGATGCGAAGGAGCTGAGCTGCGAGAATCGATGCGTTGGCACACGTACCGACGCGCGCAGCCATGAGGTCTGGACCCCCAAGAAGTGCTTCGAGAGCCAAGGCATGGGTATGTGCGGATGTATCTTGTGCGACGGGGGTATTGGCCAACGAGAACGTGTTTGGAAGGAGTTGAGAGTGAAGCGGAAGTCGTGGGTCCAACGCAGGGAATGAAGGGATCGGGGTCGATTTCCACCAGACGACGGCATGCTACATACAATGATTCCAAGGGTCGGATTACCGACAAACAAAAAAAAGGCCAGCGAGAGATGGCGACGACGCGAAACGCACCTGGGCACAACCGCCGATCGATTTTATTCTCGTCAAGTCGCAGTTTCTGGAAAGCTTTTCTAGGAGAAAGTCTTTATGTTGAAGGGAGGTAAAGGGGATGTCGAGACACGTGCCGAATAAAGTTTACGATCGAGGGAATTATAAAAAAGCCCAAATTAGTAAATCGTTGATACCTGAAAATTTTGATTCCGCGAAGTGCCGCACCTAGGGCTTTCACCCACATATCGACTGGGGTCGTGTAAGCATCTCCCGGCGTCGTGAATATACCACCCTGAGTCCTGATCGAGAGTCAGCACCACTGGATACGTGTGATAGATTTTTTTTAGAGATCAAAGTACGAGATAAAACACGAGAAGAGTGACCAACAGGAACGGTATTGAGAGTAGACAAGTACACTCACTGATATTCGGATAGTTCGGAATCAAAGTCTACACACTCGACCCCCACGAGCTCCAGACTCTCGTCGACGATCGATGCGCGGAGTTGATCCGTAGCGAGTTCGAGACCAAGAAATAGCGCTGGACCCGTCTTGGGACCCGGGGCCATGTTTTGTAGATCGAGAAGAGCTCACTGTGCAGATTTTACAAGGGTATGGGATATTAGTTGGTGGACGATGGTATCGGGTATAGATGGACTGATGAGCGGTTTCGATAGCACGAATAAGAGAAAGAGCAGCACGTCGAGTTAGCGAGACAGGTTGGTCGTGGTTGTCCTGACGGTCGTAACGAGAGAGGGACGAGGAGAACAAGAACAAGGAGAGAACGGAAGACGACCTGAGGCGACGATGTGAAGTACTCGTCCAAATTCCATTTTCTTCCCACGCGTGTACATAACAACAATACAAAGCTTCCGCGTTGTGGCGACGGTCCCTTCTTCATTTCTCGTCCACACGTTTCAACCCGTGCGCAAGCTTGACTACGTCGTTCTGTGCCAAAAACAAGCAACAAGGCGCCCCCAGACTGACACAACACTCACTCCTTCTCGAGAAACCTTGACGGCAGGATCACCTTCTTTCGCGTTCCGACTCACAACGTTACCCTGCGGCTCAAGCGTGTCAGCGAGGTTCGTGTCATTGATGGTTAGACATGTATACACCTTCTTGCTTGTCACCTTGGCAGCGCCTTCCTCGACGACATCCGCAATCTTGCCCAAAGGCTGCCCGCCACCCCAGTTCCAGCTTCGAGCCAGTCAATGAGGACTCGTCCACGAGAGGAGGCACTGACGATACCTCTTCTCCCTTTGCGAGCTTGTTCGAGTCTGCCATATGTTCGAGTCTGGGTCGAAGGGACAACACTCGTCTGGTTATATACCCTCGCCGTCTGGTGCACCGATCACGCATTCCACACCTCCTATCGACGTCATCGACGCGATCATTTGCACAAATTAGGAAGGCTACAAAGCAGCAGTGTATAACAGAAAGTCCAGAATGCTCAATGCAACGTGAAAAGGT
>JBBPLK010000080.1:26694-36766 GCA_038089735.1 Exsudoporus frostii
AGATCAATTCCCTCGCTCCCAAGTCCTGCTTCAAGTTGATATGTGTTTACACAACCTGCTGACCAGCTCGCTTCAATCCTGGATCGCCACATCGTGAATCAGCTCGTCTGACCGAATGCGAGGCAAAACGGGTGCTCCATGGAATCGACCATCGCTCTCATTCACTCTTAAGATGGTTGAACTGTGACGCCGTCAAACGTACGTCCGTTTACCTCTAGCCCAAGAAGCTCTTCCCGTTAGCCCTAGCAACGTTAGGTCACACTACCTCGATCTCGGCATCTCGCCTTCCTGCCACTTGTGACGATCCACGGAAGTGGAGGTGGATTGTGATATCTATGTACTCACCCAACTCAGATTGGTCGAACTCCTCGATCGACGGGGCATTGTCGGATCGTAGCGTCATTTCTTACGAACGTACACAAGCCAACTATCTTTCTGACAACGCACACTCTCATCTCGTCCTTGTCGAGAAAAATCTCGTGCAAAGACACGTTCCTCTCCCTTACAAACCCCCAAGTACGGATTTGGGGATCATCATTCCAATCTTTCTAGTGTTGAGCATACCATGCACACGTTGTGAAAGAAAACGTGAAAGACGTACAACGTAATTCGGCATGTCCACCTATCGTGAAAACAGATCATCAATCGCTCGCTCGCCAGAATGTCATGTGTACGCACCACTTCGTGCATCTTCAAATCGCCCGCGACGCTACAGAGCATGTACGCCTCCACGCGGTCCAGCCCATGTTCGGCCACCAGGTACGTGATCATGTTGCGAACGGCCGAACGCGTCGCTTCCCGAATGTCTAAACATTCAGACTCGTCGCCCAAGCATCCACATGAACACGCAGAGAGGGCTCACCAGTGTCGACCCCCGTCGTGCAGTAGTACTCGTCGGCGGTTACCTCCAATGCCGTTGCAGTACGAAAGTGAGGGGTCTTGGTGTATGATTTGTCCTTGCGCACGGTGAGCCGCACGGTGACGTCTATCGGCGTCTCGATGGCCGTGCCTACCCAGCTCATAGTCAGTCGACTGGAAAAATGCCCACGCATGCGACAACCTACCGCAGACCTCTTGCAACCGATCCCACATATCCTATTCAGCGAGGTCGATCGACGAACTGTCGTTCACTCACCTCCATCCCCCTGTGCTGCATGTCCGTCCTGCACCATACATCACGCATCACCAAACTTCAATACACCAGCGACCCCTCCCTCCAAGAGAGAAACCAAGACGTACCCCAATGGAAAACAACGCACCCTCGACCTCGACCGGCAAATACAACGTCGCTCCCGCAGTCAAATGCTTCGTATCCAAATTCCCACCTGTGACATACGGCGGGATCGTCGACCATGCTCCCCGTTCACCCCTCGCGACACCCATCTCACCCGCAAACGGACGTATAGGGACGCGGATCCTTTTTTCCTTGTTTAAATATGTACACCATCCCTCGCGGCCCGAGTTTAGGCCAACGACTGCTCCCGGATTCTCGGTGAGATCCCAAATCTTGATCGCAGGTTCCGGAAACTCGTCCGCCAACAGTCCGAAACCAGGTATGAGTGCCGTCCAGCCCCAATTTGCCGTCCGCACGTCGAGCACGTCGATCTGGAGGGTGTCCCCGGGTGTCGCGCCTTCGACGTACACGGGCCCGTTGACTTGGTCGCAGAGCTCGAGTTTCATGGCGGCGATGGAGGCGGCCGTTGAGTTGGAATTGAGTTGGCCGTTGGAGGCATCGAGACAAGAAAAGTGGACCGTGGATCCGGATGAGACTGTCAAGACAGGTGGGATACTACAGAGAGTGGTCGAGTGGAGAGAAGGATGAGGAAACCATGGCATACCTATTGTCCCATGCCAGATTCGCATGCTCGCGCTTCACTGCGTGGAACGACATCCTGTTAGAACAAACGGGTCAGTGGTTCTTACGACCGTGCAAAGCGACGAGGTATGTATGTGATAAGGACACCTAGATTGAGCATCGGCACTATATATACCAAGTTAGATATCTGTAGATGGCATGTATGGTAGATAACAGCCCAGGCCCCGAGGGCCTGAGAGCAGTCAGCGATTCGCCTCATCCGCGTGATCACGCTGGTGACAAGGAGGCGGCTTCCCGAGTCTTTCCGCCAACATCGTCAAGGAGCGCTTGCTATACCAGGACAAGCACGGGCACGCTGGTGGGTCATGGCTCCTCCAATATAGATCCGTGCACCCCATACGCCTCCCAATCGATCACGCGCCGTGGTGGAGCATACCGCCCGAAAGACGTCAAGTCCGAGAGATGCCGCATCGTCGGCCGACCGTGTGGACAGTTCCAGGGTTGATCCATCGTTCCCATGTGTCGCACGATCTACCCATGCGGACACCACAAGGCGCAACGGTTCCGTTCAACGAGCGATAGGCATGAGCCTTGAAGGGAAGAGAACATCGACGAGCAACGTACCCCCGTCATCTGCGTCTTATCAAGTGCCTTTCCTACCATCACGCTCCGCCTACAAGCACGCATCGCAAACATGGCTCGCGCTTTCGAACATCGAACCATCGTCCCTTTCGGGTGGTCTTGCATGAGATGGATGAGCTCTTCGAGGTCTGTTGCGTGATCCGGTCAGCAGCCGCATTTACTGATTGAGTCGGGGAGGTACGTTACCCTTCATGTCGAATACTGTATCCTTGGACATCGGCTGAGCGACCAGCTGTAACCGCACCCTCACACCTTCCGACCCTTCCTCTCTCTCATCTTCAAATGCCTCTCTCTCCTCTACCCGCTCTAGCTCAAACCCATTCAACTTCAACACGTCCACATTCTCGACTGCAAGCATCTCGTCGGCTGCTGTGAACTCCAACTGCTGTGGCCTACAACAAACCACCATACATCATAAAAAATAAAAAGAGTATCAAGACAAGACCACACATCAAACGTTGAACGCAAAAAAAAGACGCACCGAAAGAGCTTCTGAGACGCAATCACCGTCTTCTCCTGCAACGTCTCAAAATTCCACTTTTCGTCCGCAGCGTGCTGGTCGACAATGAACAGGTCGTCCATCGCCCCTCCGCCTTGCATGACATCGCTCCGCTTTCGTACGATGATAAATCCAAGATTAAACTGCCCCGCGACCACCATGTGTTCGAAATCGGCTTTAGAAATGATCCGTGAGAGCGCGGCCGAAGCGATGGTATTCTCTGCAGCGGTTTCAAGGTTAGAAGACGAAACAGCGGAATGGAAGGTCGAGCTTGGTGTTGACACCGGAGGGGTGGACAGGGGCTCCGACGACGATGAGAGGTGGTTGTACATGTCCAGGTAGTGGGACGCAATGCTGACGAGGTTCACGCGGAGCGTCACGAAATCGGTCTCTGTCTCCGCAAGAGGGCGGGTAGATCTCGGGTTCGATGGTGGTTCAACTGTCTTGCCTGCGGGGGGAACGTAGGTCCCGACCAGGGTCGATGAAAATGTCCAGTCGTCTTCTGATAATGTTTCGACGTCCTCTGTTAGATCAACGATATCTCCTGCAGAAGTTTGTGGGATCGGAGTAGCAGCAGCGCCTGAAGGTTTGATGATGGTAGGTGGCGGCTCATCAACGTCCATCGCGCACTCGTCATCAGAGGGTACGACCATCGTCACCTGAGACGAATTACTTCCAGCTCTTGGTCTGTTCTTCTTCCCCTTCCCTTTCCCCGAGTGTTCTTCTCCTTCATCCTCTTCATCAAGTTCATCAACCTCTTCATTACGGCCGCCTCCATCGCTCCCACTTTCGTCCTCTTCGTCCGGTAATGGCTTGCTCCCACTGCTCAAGAACTGACTTAAACTCGACCTGAAACTCTTCCTCGTCGCCCGCACACGATCACCCTCGCTGGATAACCTCGCCCGCTTCCGTTCCCTGCCAGCCTCCACATCCTCATCGTCGTCCTTCCGGAGGTTCCAAGCTGCACCACGCGTGCTCAGGACCATCTGTACAGAACGGGGTTTATCAGGGATGCTGGTCGACGACCGCGAGATGTGGATTATGTTCGCCGCAGATGTCGACGTTGTAGAACCCGTGGCAATGGGTGCACTGCGTACGGGTTGGAGAGGACACGCACACTCGTTTCCATTCTGCCCAGATTCAACACCCTGCTTCTTCTTCCCCTTGTCCACTCGCCCAGTTGTATCGTTTCCCTCCATTTCCTCGTCAGACTCGGGGAAGAAGAGTGGCTCGGACGGTTCTCGGCTCCTCGGACGATCGATCATTCCACCATTACCTTTTCTCTTCCCATCATGCGCACCGGCTTCGCTACCCTCACCATTTTTACCGGTCGCGACGAGCGTAGGTTCAGGCTCATGGTCTGACTGCGATTCAGACTCCCCGTCAGCCCCAACCCCGCCCTTTAACAGGAGATGCGGTACGCCCATCGCGATCGGTTCATCCCCGCCGCCTGTACCGTTCGTATCGTTGGGTTGAGGTGGATGTGGCGATGCAAGACCATGCTCTGCTAGATCATCCAGGGTCGAGGACGCAGGTTCATGCTGCGACCGTTTCGCACCCCTTTCCCGTTCCCGTGTCTGTGTTTGTGACTTACCCTGGCCCTTTGCTGGTTGTGTATTCTGCTGTGCCACCTGCGTCTGTGAGGCCTGGGTGGTCACGTCATACGTTAATCGGGCAGACGAAAACGCGGTTTCGAGTGCGGTCTGTGGGAACGGGTGTGAAATGGGACGGTGAGCAAAGCTCGACCGATGTGCGAACGTACTTTGAGGGCTTGGACGAGGTTAGTTTCGCTATGCAAGAAGATGGCACGTTTGTCAGGGCTGACGTTGATGTCGCATGAGCCTATATGCGTCGCGATCAGCACGGAGTGTCGTCTATTTGGCCAGGGCGGAGGGGGAATATCTGAATAAGAGATCGGTACAGGACTCACTTGTAGGTAAAATGACGTTGGCGATCACAAGGGGAGACTGGTTGGCGTTGAACGTCCTGTACACCTCATTGACGGCTTTCTGGACCTACAGTGCCGAGGATATGGAACAATGTACTTTACAGCATCGTAGATGCTCACCTTTCCAGGATTATATGGCCGCCCGTTGACAAAGAAGAACTGCCGGTCAACACTCGTCCGCCCAACTCCGACGGAAAACTTGGAAATTAGGCCCTGCACCTTGACAGGGGTCACGAGTGAACTAGTTCCCAACATGGTTTAGTTATCCCCGTGCCGATACCACAGGTTGTATGCGATAGAAGGGATACACACATGTCATTTTCTGGGTCCACACGTCTTAGAACGGACTTTTCGGTCTCCACGTCAAAAGACAGATCGAGATCAACGATGTTTTCAAGCCCTTTGGACCCCCACACTGCAAGGACGGAGGTACGTATGGAAGGAGATCCGTCTGTTTTGAACTGGATGACCTTGCGGCTATGCTGAGTGAGGAAGATGTGATGTTCCAAGTGAAGAGGACACCTACCCGCCTTCCGTCTGATTGCTGACCGAGAGCCTCACCCCTTTGTTCTCCAGTGCACACGGCACGAGGGCATACGCGTGCAAAAGGTTCAATACCTTTTGAAACTCGCGCTTCGTGTTCCTCTCGAACTCTTTACGACGCACAGGGAGTGGCTTGAACAGGTTCGAAACTGTCACTGTCGTTCCTCTCTGTACCAAGCTCTATGAATAGCAGCATCGGCGGGCGAACAAACAGGATGACACACCTGGCGCGCAATTTTACACTTTGATCGCACTTTGCCGTTTCTGTCCATCTCGATGATGGTTCCCATGGGGGCGTCAGAGGACGTTGCTGTTGTAATTGTGACACCGTCCGTTAGGGCACAGAGGGACGAAAGGGCTTCTCCACGGAAACCAAAAGTGTGGACGCGCGACAGATCTTCAAAGGACAATAGCTTTGAGGTGTGGTGCTTGAGTGCTGTCACGACGTGGGTCGCCTGAACACGACGAGGATGGACTGTTGGACTGACCGACGTTGTCGTAATCCCTTGGTGCGATTCCACATCCATTGTCGACGACCTCGATTGTTTTGAGTCCGTAATTCTGAAAGCGGACCTCTAGGAACGGTGTGGGCGGCGGTGGAGTGACCGAAGACGGACCTACCTATGGATGTTGCGCCTGCGTCGAGGCTGTTTTCCACGAGCTCCTTGACGGCCGTTTGCAGGTCAACGACGACCTGGCCGGAGGTGATGCGGTGGACTGAGTGGGCATCGATTGCCCTGATGGTGGACTCGCCCATGTTCCCAGCGGGTTCCTGTGACCCAAACTGTGTGTGGCGGATCAAACACACGGCGAGACTCGAACTGGAATGGCAGCGTCACTTATTATAATAAACACGAGGCTGCCAGGGCTCAGAGCCTCAGACGCTTCACCCCCGTCCGTCGTCGTCGTCGTCGTCGCACACGATGCACTCCCACAACGACGTCCAGCTCACCCGCACGATGCTCCTCGACCTCCTTGACGACCTCCAGCAACGCACTCTCCAGGTGTTCGGCTGCCAGATCCGCCTCTTCGTCCATGGTGGCGCAGTGATGATCCTTCATCCCCTCCTCTCGACCTCCTCCACCCGCAGAACCACGCGGGACATTGACTACATTCGACGCGCGTTCGGACACGAGTGGAGAAAAAAGGGCGTCTACGATGCCGAGGACCGTCTCCAGTCCTGCATCAACGCAACCGCCCATAGATACCACCTGGGGTGCGTGCTCAGTAGTCTGCCTTGACTCGCCCCGTCCTAATCGACCTCCAGGACAGACTGGATGAACGCTGATCCTGACGTCGCACTCCCGTTTGCTCGAGAGTTGGTCTATTTCTCCATCGCCACGAGGTGTCCACGCTGACGTTGTTGCTCCCAACAGCCACCGGGGTCACACCTACGATCCCATCTATTACGATGCCAAGCAACCCAACAACGTCGAGATGAACACCATCTACTCATCGCAGGGCCTCAACCTCATCAGCGTGACCATGTTCTGGGGCGTCGCCCTCAAGCTCGTCCGCTACAAGAAGGAGGACCCGACAGACATCGTCGCCATGCTCCGCCACGGTACCAAGCTCAACGGCGTACAATGGACACCTCAGATCATGGAGAACTGGATAAAGACCCTGTGCTGGCCGATGGGATACAACAGCTATCAGCCGCAGAGGATCGACGAGCTGAGGGACCGTATCCAGGACGCGGTGAGGTTACTTCAGAACTCGTCCGACGATTTTACATTTGGGAAGAGTTATGCCCCGGTGCGCAAGCGTCGACCCTCTATGCACGTGGTGCACGAGCACCGCATGCAGAGTCCTCCACACTCGCACTCACACTCGCACACGCCGCCCCGCATACAGCCCCTGCCCATCTCCTTCGATCTCGCTCTCGTCCCCCATCACTCAGCGTCGCATGTGCTGAGCCCCCTCAGTAGCCCATCCGAGAATATATCCATATCCATGCCCGAACCTTGGCTCCCCCAACTCTGGTGATGCCCAACCCAACCGAACATCGTTGACCGATGTTGTTAAATTCACCTCCCACATGCCTAAACGACCGATTCCACGTACGCTGGCTCGCTCGCATACGCATTCTGCACTGATGTACACTCGCATCGGCTCTGTTGTGTATTAACACACCTAACACACTCCTCGTGTATCGCTTATTCCTTTCGTTTATCTCGTTGCTTTTTCATATACTCGTCCTTGCACTTATGTATGCGCCTATGCTTCTATGGACTTTCTACCATCGTACGTGGGGAACTCGTCTTTCCTGATTAACTCGTCTCGACTTTCTGTACTAGTTATTACCTAGTTTACTGTAGACCCACTACAGGAGAGATTGTAAGTAAATGTACGTATCCTCGCGTCCGATCAATTTATTTAGAGATTCAAGTCTAGTAGAGTTGGAAGCACAGCAACAACCCTCGTCAAATTATGCTGTGGGCACGATCCCACGTATGTCCTCAGGGACGAGCTCTATGGGCAACTTTGCAATCCTGTCCAGGGGTGCACGCTTGGCGAGTGCGAGAAGGTTCATGCGGAGGCGTTTCACCCGTGGATCTTCCTCCGTGTCGGCCTTGGGCTGAAACTCGGATCGATTCAGATCCGCGTCGTTTCCCTCGGGCTCGAGTTTCGCATCCACATCCATCGCATCCGCGTCCTCCTCCTCCTCTTCCTCAACGACGCATGCATCCTCGTCCACCTCCTGCTTCACCCTTACCGTATTCCCATCCCCGCTCTCATGCTCCACAGGCTTATTCTTCCCCACCTGCATACCCAACTCCTCGATCATCGCAACGCTCCACGCCAACGCGCGCTCAATCTCTGCCCGTTCCCCTCCCTCGCCAGGACCACCCTCGAGCACACCCTCCTTTGCCAACTCCTCCGGCAGCCGAATAAGTGCCGCCATATCCAGGAATTCTTCAGACCACTCTTTGAATGACGCCACGGCGCGCGCAGCACCGGGAAGCGCAGCCAAGCGGACATGGAAAGGCGAGGTCGTCCCGTCCCCGCAAAGCGAGGAACGACCGGCGACTGCTGCGACGGGGAAAAAGACATCCCGCAGCCAACCGTGTCGCCCCCGCGCCACCGTGTCAACGAGGTTGTCCTCGACGTACCGCGCGAGAGGAACGCCGAGTGGCAGCACCGCGTTACGAGTTTCTGGGGGCGTATTCCCATCCACGTCATCCACCCCGTCTGCGTCCTCGGTTTTCCATGCGTCACTGAGATAGACGGACGGGGATACGAACTCGGCGAGACTCCGCACGTACGCGTACCCGTCCACACCGCCATAGACGACGTCCCTCAGATAATCCCATGCGTCCTCCGCGCGCTCGTCCGTCCAGAACGTCTCACCACCTTCCTCTTCTTTACTCTTGCCCATATGCACCTCATCGAGGCCGGCCTCGCGTTTCCGCTTGACACCCCGATGCTCGACTGTCGACCGTATCGTCGCAAAAAGTCGGTGTTCGGAGCCATAGACATACTCTGCAGCGCCCATCCCCACGTCGCCTATCGCGGAACCCAGGTTTGGACCAACCGCAGAAGCAGCGAGATCGCCAAGAAAGGTGGCGAAGGTACCATAGTCTGCTGGTCCAGCGTCTCGTGGAACTTTCCAAGTCGACTTTGCGTCATCTACTGTAGCGTCGCCTTCCTTGTCCTTGGCTCGCGAACGTGCAGTGACGTTTCGGACAATCGTCCAGTGGCGGCGTTTTTTAGGGGGACGCGCTGAAGCGGCAGAGGTGGAGGCTGTTGTGGTAGACTGTGCGGGGACATTGGAGAGGGTAGAGAGAACCGGAGATGGGCGATCAGAAGGAATAGTGACAGGGATTGGTGCATGTATACGCAGTTGGGACATCTGGGATCGGGGTTGATTGCTGTCTATTGAGATCACTGCGGGCGTAGTCATAGCAGTGGATGAGGGTGGATACAGAAGGGCGAGCTGTGGATAAGTGGGAGGCTCGGGTACGAATACATTCAGAACCGAGAACGGATCTTCCACTGCAGTACAAGGAAAGCTGTGGCATCTGGACATCATTTCACAAGTAGAGAGATGAACTCACTCTCTCCATAGTCGAGACTTCCGTCTGCATGATATGGTGGTCCCTCCTTCTCGAATCGGAGACGTTCTTTCTTCGTCCTGTACCGTTTACCTATGCATAGTGTCAGTAAAAGAATCGCGAAAAGGTGAAGGAGGGGCACCTTTGATTTTCAGCGCAATCATCAGCTCTGCCCAATCGCTCCCCGGTGGAAATGCCCCCACCCCATCCTTGGCCCCAGGCAACCTCCCTTCCGCATCAAGACTTTCCGACAATCCCGTCTGAGCATGTTTTTTATATGGCCCCCTCGGTCCTCTTTTTCCCTGCCCATGCGTTGGTACTTGTCCGGGGGCAGGTGTCATCGACGGTGCACGGCTCCCCGCAGCCATGCTCCCATCCAAGTCTATAGGCGTAGACACCTCGTCGTCGATGTTCACGGGCTGTTGCGACGTAGAACCATTGTCGTCCTGCTCCACGTCGATGTTCCAATCCGTTTCGTATTCAATCACATGAGCAGAGGCTCGTGCGATGTGATCCAGTCCCCATGTTTCCAACCGATCAGCTTCATTATGGTAGATCGATCCAGGAGG
>JBBPLK010000080.1:36864-61456 GCA_038089735.1 Exsudoporus frostii
GTCGTCCTGCTCCACGTCGATGTTCCAATCCGTTTCGTATTCAATCACATGAGCAGAGGCTCGTGCGATGTGATCCAGTCCCCATGTTTCCAACCGATCAGCTTCATTATGGTAGATCGATCCAGGAGGATTGAACGTTTTTGCATTCATCGTCACGAGCCGAAAGTCGTTCTGTAGTGTAAAGTGTGAGCGGACGTCGGGAGCGAGACCAGTCCAGACGCACGGTAAACTCTTCGAGGGAACGATACTTTCCCTTGGCGACCTTGACCGTCATCGTACCAAAGTCCATCGGATTTTTGATCGCGTCTGCGTACCCAGGTACTTGGGCTGGGTCGACCGGACGGATGAAGAACGCATAGTCGTCTCTCCTGTTGGAACCCCCGTCGTCGGTAAGCCCTGACTAGCCACTGACTACACCCTCACTTTTTAATCTGCGTAATCAACTTTGTCAATACCTCTTTCAGCGGTTTGAGTTTGATTGGTCTCGGAATTTTAGGCCGCTGGTCGAGTTCCGCGTTGACCTGCTTGGGCTTTGATTTTTTCCCGGCGTTGGCGGCTTTGAGGGCGCGGAGAGATGGAAGGACGAGAGTGATGCCAGAGTGTCCATTGGATGTCGACGGCGGGTTTTCGCCCGCAACGTCCAAATCGTCCATCTCGACTTGGGAACTTGTCCAAAATCAGTGCTAGGCAGCTGAGCTCAGATGACAAATAGCGCGCAGACGACATACCCAAAATGGAAGGTCTCCGTGCGACTTACCTTGACTCATCCAAAGCGCCAGAGCATTGGCTACGTCGACAACACCGGCGCCGATAGCCCTAGGATTGGTGTTCTGTGGCCCTGATACCACTACAAAACCGTATCTAACATTGGTCGTACGAGATCGTAACGTCTCGGGTTCGACAGAGGAATGCGTGTCCTGCTCGCCGAGGAGTCTTTCTTACTACTTCTAGTAGGTGAACTGTTGTCTATTCATCATATCTGATTCGGAACGAGATGGTCATCTCAGAAGTTACAGCCGGTTGCCTCGTGGTGTTCGCACGCAGTATTCGAGCGTCTTCTCACTCTTGGCGACCTCTGTCCGCAAAAAATGACCCCACAGGAGGTATCAAAAAAGTAACTGGCTGACTGGAGTGACGTACTACTTAGCATTTGAGCAGGATATGATTGATCAAGATCATTTTCTGTGCACCAATGTCTGAACTCGAGTAAATTACACCCAGGCTGGTGACCGCGGACCTTCGTGCGTGTTCGATGATCGGCGTAGAAATCGTTACGAAACTTGATTACTACCGCTGCGTCTTATCGGGCTCTACCAGCCACTTGTCGCATTTCGTGGCTACTATGACAGCTCGGTGAGGCTCCTCCGACTGAGCATGCACAGACCTCATGTTTATAGTAGATGGATATCAGCGTGTCAGGGAAGTACGTGATCCGAGATATGAGATCGATACCACAAGCACTTGGCAGCTAAACTACCGGGACTACTGAGGGCCCGGGGTTCATAACCACAGTCTCCTAAGCGGTTCCCGGCTTTCAAGCCTGGTCTGAAAACAGGTGTGTACGATGAGTATATTGTCGGTGGGTTGTTTTTTCCACACTCTGTCCTCGCTCTCCTTCGATCTTCCGGTCTGGGTTGATTCGTCCTCGACCTTCAAACGGCGGAGGAGAAAGCAAACATAGTCTTTGTCTCCCTCGAGTTTACCGACCTCCTCCGGTTCGTCGGTTGCACGATAGTTCTGAATGCCAATCGCCCATTCGTCCTCTTCAAACTTGAGGTCCTCGGCGGAAATCCGGACTTCAATCGGCGTGAAGTCTGGGTCAGTATCGAGAGTGTGACTGACACCGAACTTGTAGCGGTCTGCTTTATTCGTGGTTCGTAGATCTCCGATGGTGATCATCAACATCAGGTGCAAACCCTTGCGAGACAAGGTAAACGAGGTATCTCCGTGTACCTTCGTCGCACTCTCGGCAGGGAACCGATCCGTGTTGATCTCCTGGTAGCACTCGGGTGAGTGAGCGATGGCTTTTGTCCGGCCGTGCGAGGACGGAGTTCCTGCCCATGCGAAGATCCCCCATTCATCGCATCTCTGGATGATGACCTCCATCAATCGATAAAATGCCCAGTCACCCTCCCCGTAGGCGATTGAGAGGTTGACATCAAAGATACCAACGAGGCAATATGAGAGATCTTCAACGCGCGTCGTCTGCCTCTTGGATGCCCAGTACATCCTCTGGCGAATGTTCTTCGTCCCAGGTTTGAAAGAAGTGAGGTCGCCGAGGGGTATGTTGGTGATCCGTGATATGATTTTCATGAGACTGAGGTTCTCCTTGTCGTTGGGTATATCAGAAAGTTCCTCCCAGTTTTTTCCATAAAACTTCATCTTCTTAGGCGCGAGAAGCTCCTGCAGCGTCCACCCTCGCGTAAACCACTCGTCCCCTTCCGACTCCAACTCTGAGACATTCGACGCCCCGGCCAGATGGACAATGCAGATGTGTGCCTGGCGATACCATCGAAACATGGACCTGATCGCCTCATCGAGCTCTGCGCTGCTGCTCTTGTTGATACAGCATGTATCAGACCATGCCAGCTTGCACCCAAACTGTACGGCTTTCCTGCAAAATTCCATCAGCTTCTCAAAGCCCTTCCCAGAGCCGTGGGGGTTCGACGTCATCTCCTGGAACGAGGGCTCTCCTTCCTCGTACCATCTATGAGAGAAGATGGCGTATTTAAGGACGTTTTTGAGATCGTCGTGGATAGCCTTCTTTCGCACCAACGAAGTATGATTCCCGTCGATGTGATGTAGATCCTTTCTGAAAAGCGAGGAGATGGACGATCCCGAGATTATCTTGATGGTGAAGGAGCTCCCTGACTCGCAAATGTAAATCAAGTTACGGGGCAAGTGGTTAAAGATGAATTCGTCGAAAATGGCCTAGAAGGCGTATATAAATACGCATTGCATGGCTCTCCAAGTTAGCCTGAGTGATTGGGCACTTACCCGATTTTTAAACTGGAGCGATTGCACAGGATTCATGCTGCACCCCCTTCAGAACCGGATGCTGTTGCTTAGCTGGATAGAATGAATGGTCAGGTAACGACGATCATAAAGGGTGGGAGGTTTTTCTCTGGATGATAATAGCTTGCCAAACACCACTGCCTGCGATCCCAATGCTAAGCGCGTACGGACCCCATTTGGCAAGTTGGGGGTCAATATAAATGGTGGCTCCGACGTCACATCCACTGGCAGCTCAAAAACCGGATCGAGTCAATGTCCCTTGATGGCATTTTTTCGTGAATTCTGAAGATGGTTCCCGCACGAAATGGACGTATAAGATTGGCACGGTTGAATAACAGTATGTGAAGCCAATGTTGACTTGCTACTTTGCGTCACGGTGGATGAACCCTTGTTGCGGAGACCATGAAATGCATTATTTCATAACGAGAACACGGGTAAGAACTGTAGGAGGAAGAGGGGGCGAGAAAGTAACTGGCGGGATGCGTACCTCGATGCTGGTAGGCATGTCATTGCCCATCTGCAAGCCCAGGCGATTTGTCGATAGGCCGGGGCTGACGTGATAAACGCGACGCAATATTAAGCCAGGACGAGTGATGTCAGGATCTGCGGAAGAGATATTGTAAATGGCGGCCCAAGATCAATGAGCCAGAGTGCTAGGATATGTGTTCTCAGATAGGACAGCACATATTCTAGGAGCCAGTGGATGAATGTCATCAGAAAGGACGACCCACTGTGATCGATAAACCGGGAAAACTAGGATGAATGCTAACAGATGGACCAGCCCTCTTCCGGGACGAGCTTTCCCAAAGATCTCCTTATTGGCCATAGGAAGATATTTGCGACTTGTTGAGAAAGGTGGAAGCCACTAAACGTAACGGCTTCAACCAGTCCTGGCTACTCGGGACCCTTCACTATGACAGAACGTAGTGGTCATACAAGGGAGATGATCCTGGGCTGTAATGAACAACACTACATCGGTAGGCACCATCCAACCCAGTTGCGGTGTATGTAGATGAGACCGTTGAGCTGCAGTCGTGGGCCACAGATCCTACGATCAAAAAAGTTGTACTCTGAGGGTAAAGTAATGACACACACCCAGCGTCGGGCCTCAAACAGAGCGACATTATCTTTAGGATGACCATGTCAGTAACACCACGGGAATCATCAAAATCTGGCATATCGATAAACACGACAGTACAGCCATAGTCTTCCAATCGACGTATTGAATTTGAGCCCGCTGGATGATAAATGTTTCAGAGGCGGGACCATAACCAACATTGCTTATATCGTCTCCGGTCAGAAGACAGATGAACTGCCTGTGTGAAACTTGAGCTTGAGTCGGGTCAAAGTCACCACCGCTCGCCGTTGACTTCCCTGCACGGCAATGGTGAGGATTCGGTTCGGATACATTCAGCGTCATGGTCAGTCCAAACGCACCGGTCCCATTTATGCCCGTGACACCGTGGATTCATTCATTTTAGCTAGAGTCAATGTAGTATGCATAAGAGAGCACACACGCAATCACTACAGGAGAAAACATCTTGGTCTTCAACCTTCTGCATGCCTGGAGTATGTGATATTAACTGGGATGCGATGGTGGTTTGAGCGAATCTGGAGGGGGCGGAACAACAGAAAACCGGCCGGATTTCGTTCCAACCACCTAGCTAGTACACTTCAGCAGAGTATTAAGGTACCACATGCCATTTGGACTCATCCATAAAGATACACAGGCACAAATTCGCACTCTCATTAGATACTTGCTTACAGTACAATGTGTCGGGGAAATGCACGAGTAGAGGACCGCCTAGCGCTCATTTTCGCAAGCGTCCAAAGCGAGTAACATTTCATTCCTGCAAAGATGTCTACATTTCAACTGGGGAGACAGATATTCTTAACTGAAAGTAGAAACTCATGCCGGGCCAATCCATGAACGGATCCACGATCGTCGTGAATTGGGATTTCTCGGCGAGCTCTTTGTCTTCCTCGTGACTGAACAGAAGCGCCTTGTACTTCAATGCTTGCTTGGCTTCAGGAAATCGCCTGTACTTTCGTGGCGTGGATAACCGGTCATATTAGAGTATACCACGAAGAGGAGCCAAGACTCTTTGTTGATTTCGACCGGAACGCACGTCATGCTACGTCCATGAAGTTTTTGATAATGTAGGCTAGCCTGTTGTCGTCATAAATATCCATGTCCGGCCAATGACGAAGCGCCCATGCTTTGGCGTCATCCCAGGATACCCCGCAATGAGAAGCACCATTATTAGCCCTAACATGTACGTCAGTTCAAAGACGCAGACGCACCGTAGTAGAACTTACAGAGGACGGAAGACGAATTTGGAGATTGGGACAGAAAGTGAAGTTGACGAACTGGTTACTGTGAGGTGGAGGTGGCATTCACAGTGATTCACTATAATGAGTCTGAACTTATGACATCCTCAACCTAGAGTCACGTGCTACGTGTAGATCGCTAATCTCTGGGCGATTCGGCGGTCAGGAAGTCCTCTACTACTGTTCTATTGATGTTGTCCCTTTGAATCATCAAATTTGAACTGCCACACACACCAAGCTTTTGTTCGTGTCCTTGTGATTGACATGCGCTGACAGGCCTGATTGTTCGGCCGGGAATTTGTGTCACACGCAAGTAGTCGTACGTTGGATCCATACATGTTGCTGTCAATGCTGCATGTGGTTTACAGATGTTCTTTCATTGTAATCAACTCGTGTCAGAATCTCCGCCGATCCAATATTGCCTCAGAAGCTGTGGATATTGTAACATGCTCCTCACGTGCAGATACCATGTGCTGATTCGAACACTGGTTCGCTGTCAGCGGACAGATAGAACCCGCAGCGCGACCGGACAAGCACATTGCATACTATGAGAGAAAACACCTATGTAGTACAAATGGGAAGGGGAGGACATTATACCTATGAGAGAAAAGCACGAAACTGAGAGAAAGGGATGACAGGTGGCAGACGACGACAATAGACACCAGCTGACAAAGAAAGACTCAAGGGGTTCATGAGTGCACAGACCATCGAAATTGCTGTAAGTACTACGGATCCATGACGTTCGCAGATCTATTGTCTTTTTCCATGTGGCGCACAGGCACTGCTGAAAGGTTTCTGACTTGTTGATCTTGGTTATGGCTAGTGGGTCCTGGATATTTTCTCAGATTCCTGATCATACAGAGCCCTACAAACTCTCCTGTATGCTTTATCACAATCGTGAACCAGAAGTTGGTGGTGAACATGAACAGACCAATCTGATTATCTGGACAGTTACTCCGATCGAGTTATACAATGTCAAGTCAGTTGCAGGTGACCCCCAGTACTTTTCATATCTACTAACGACTTCGAGCTGGACCTATAACTACTGGCAAATTATGTCGCTTATATGCCTTGTCCAACAGTCAATACAAGGAGGCAGAGCTGTTCCAACTTCCATCATCAGTTGCAAACTTATCATGCCATGAGGGTCACCTGAGTCCGAGTCACTAGACCCTCGCAGCAACGTCTTCTTTGACTCTGTAGTGTCCGAGCTGCATGGTTATTTAAACGGTGGGCAAAAAATACATGAATTTCGAAAAACACTCTTTTTCGGTGATCGACAACCACACTCGGCCAACCACCTTAGCTGGGAAGGTGGTTACCCAGCGTCCGGGTTGACGACAATCTGTGCGATTTACTCGTTAAGTTTGCGAGATCAGTGTGTGGTTGTAATGAACCTGACCCAGACTTGATCTATTTCACTAGGTGAGATCGGCTATTGTGGAATCGTGGAGTTGTCAGAGCCGCTTTCTTCCGTAAGTGCTGTTGATCACACACGTTCTGAGATTAATTCGGTCGTCCGGTTTACTTATGATCGGGTGTGGATTAAAGACACGGAGTGGGAACATGAAATATTGAAAGCGCGGCTCAGGGATATTGATGCCGATATTCTTACCTGCAGCTTGGGGTAGTAGATGGATGAGTCAGGGATTCCCTTGATTCTGCGAGAAACCTTCACAACGTGGTGTAGGTGCACTATTTCGTGTACTCAAGGACCAAGGAAACTGATTGAGCAGTTCTCAATGGACAGGTGGACGTTTAACCTGGTGGCTATGATTGAAACACCCACGACAGGCAAATAATATCGCTTTTGGTTGGATCGCCTGAGCAAGAAAAAAAAGTTCCTGAGCGCGTTGCCTCGGAGGAGCCATCCGATAATTTTGTCGAAGTACGAATTATCGCGACTCGACCGAGATTACTGACTACAAAGATCGGTTATAGGCATCTCATGGCGTTGGGTAGATAATTTGAGGCGGCCCTTTCCTCTCGAGCACTCGCAAAGACATTCACAGGCGTCTATTCTTGCCAGAATGTGTCGGGGTCTCTGAGTATTTGTGCTAAACCCAGTTCGACGGTGTGGAAGAACAGCTTGATAAGCCTGCAGTACACCTCGCAGAAATTGTCAATCACAGAAAGATGTCTGTATGGAAATTTTCACCGGCTTTTGTCGTGGGTAAGATGGGGTGCAGATGATGTGGTCGGCTTGTATCCGAAGGGTTTATCATCCTTCACGCGCTCAGTTTGTAAACACGTTACTTGCTTGTCCACTGCGCCTGAAAGGAATTCTGACGAGACAAATATGAATCGCTGTCAACCGGCTGGCATCCAAATCTCGATGGGATGCACCGCTTTTAGCGTGCTTCTTGACGACCCCCGGAGATGTTGCCTCGGTTGCGGTGGAGACTCGGTTTCCACTAGCGCTCCTCCACGCTCCGTCATCGTGAGATTCGGCCTCCGTTCATGGAGGTGAGAGCTCGAGTGCTTGATGTGTTTGGTCTAACATGTGTGTTGGGAGGTGATGGCCATGTTACAGGTGGTGAAGCCGCATGTTCGACTTGAGACAACAACCCATGGTGACTGTAACACTTGCCTTTAGATTCCGTTTCCATAGACCTCGGAATCTCAATGTAGAAAACGCTGTATTAGCGGCGTTGTGCAAATCAAGTCGGCTATCTCTTCCACGACGCCACACCGTACAGAAGAGAAGCGCGTTGCTTCCTCGACCTACCTGCTATTTCACTAAAGTATCCCCAACGAAGCCTTGAGCGTATACAATTTTAGAGCGGCGCGTTGTTCAGAACTGGAAGGGAAGTTGCAAGTCTTGAGAAACGAAGTGCTGTCGACAGAAACAGATTCGGAAGCAAGCGGATTATTTCTCTTTTTTCTTTTCGTTGATTTAGGCGTGCCAAGCAAGTGTGTGCCTGCATGATGGTGGCTGGGGTCGTCTGTGAGAGGTGCGGCTGAGTTCGAATGAGACTTGGATGTGAATTCGGTTGTTGTGTACCGTCGTCGTCCTTCCCGCCGTCCAGTAAAGTCTCTCTTCAGCCTCTCATTTTTTACGCCTTTCTTTTCTGCCAGGCCGCCCTCCGTTGCGGAGCCATTCTTTACTTTTTCAAAGGGTTTCAAGCCCCTCGACATACCTTTCTGGTCTAATCGACGTATCATTCACATCTATCGATATGAACAAGAGAGGCTTTGCTCATGTCCGTGTTGGACTCGCCGGTGCCCCCCATGCCCTCCGCAAGCGCAGTTGTGGGTAGCACATCTTTGGTCTTCACATTCCAGTTGTGACAGGTTTCTTCCTAGCTTGCGCTACCGGCGGATTCTATACCAACCCCACTACAGGGATGACCATCTCGAGCGCCAATCCCGTCAATATCTCCTGGGACACATCGTGCCTCCCTGGGACGTCGGCCGTCGATATCTATCTCATTGCCCCGACCCTCCCTAACACCCGTATCCATGAATGGCAAGACGTCAACTTTGCCTTGGGTAGTTACCAAACCACCCTCGAGCCCCAGTGGTGGAACGACTCGTCCTCGATCCCTCTTCAGCTCTCGATCGTCACTTCTGGCTCCCAACCCTTCCTCAGTCCTTTCCCCGCTGGACCTATGTTCACTGCAACATACACCGCTCCCACCTCTGGCTCCACGCCCGACACAAGCAGCCCAGATACTGTCACAGTTGTCAATAATTTCCCCACCGACAGTTCTCTCTCAAAAGGCAAAATCGCGGCAGGGGTCCTCGTGCCCCTTTTTTTCATCGCCATCGGCATTTACGTCTATATCAAGAGGAGTCGTGCCAAGGGCAAAGAGAAACGCAAGCGCTTCTCCGAAGTGGTCGACAAACGCATGTCGACCATCTCTAGCGATTGGAAGTCGATCACAGCCGCTGGTGCTACTGCTGCAATTCGCAACAGTATGGCCGTCTCGAGCACAGGAAACCGTTCTTCTGCCTTTACTTTTGGTGCTATCCGCCCCACCAGCACCATGGCTGTCGAAGGCGATTCAGCGAATTCGGAAAAACTGTCCTTCGATATATCTCAAATGAGGCCCGGTATCCGTGCTTCGGCATTTGGCGAGCGTGTTTCTAGGGTATCATTTGCTGCTGACGTCCGTCCATCTATGGATTCCCGTCGTAGTCTGGCGACCAGTCGTGCATTCCGTTCGTCCCGCGCATCGTCGTTTATTCCCCCTCTCCCTATTCCTGCTTTCCCGACTCAGAACGATACTAGCACTGGCGACATGTCTCCTACGCAGGCCAAGGGGGCACTTTCTTTGACCACTGAAGATATCAAAGCGCGTATGCAAGGTGACGACAACGTAGCGGAATCGCTTTCCGATATGGACGAAGTTTGGCCCTCGCTCTCTAGTGAGTGTATTTAGTGTTCGATTCCGCCCGATATTTACCCGGTGCATAGTGATGCGCACTGGCGACGAACAGGCAGCCGGAGATGATTACCTTTTGCCCCCAAAGCAAAGCATCGATCTCCCCGAGCCTCCATTCCCTGTCCACACTGCGCCTGTATCACCTCCTTGCCCTATGATGACAATCCCGGATAACATGATGTCTCCCGACGACATGTTGCGAGCGTACGCCACGCGCAAGATAATATCCCCGCCTACCTCCCCGATTTCTTTCCCCGCACGCACCCTCAGCTACAATGGGTCCTCCATGAGAACTCTGTACACTCCAACCACTCCCACCCCAACCACTTCTACTTCAGACTCGTCACCTGGTACCGTCACCCGTGTCAGCGTCACGCAAACAACAAATGCTGAGAAGAGATACACGTCATCGTACGCAGCCGTGGATCCTTATGCTGGTTTTTCAGGGTAAGGAGCCTTTTGGTACTGTTGCCTGCAATGTTTCCTCTTGTCCTGTGACATTCGATGTTCCTTGCCGAACACGATTCATTTTTGTTGGTGTTAGTCTTCCATAACTTAAAAAAATGTATACTTTGTCCGTGTCTTATAGGATTACATGTTGCTTTTGCGTTATTTTCCGGCCTTTTTTTCTTTTTTTTTTCTTTTTTTTTTGGTGCAATGTCCTCTTGTTGAATGTGCTCCCTTCGCGCCCCCAAACGCTGGAAGTTATTGATACCTTGGTGCCCGCATTTTTATTCATACCCACGACGCCTACATAGTCTTCTCTTACAAGTTGATGCGTACATCGATCTTACCGTGACGCGTGCGCATTAGCTTTCCGCTCTATTTCACCTATCTTGTTTTTTCCCTCCAAAGTACTCCTGCCGGGAGCTCGAGCGTTTGCCCGTTTTTCTACGTTTACGATGTGCAGTTCAGTCTATCGCCTTGTCAAGTCGTCCATGAAGCCTTGAGGATGGAAAACGGTGGTCTTTTTGATCGAACGGGTTCGTATACACCATGCGAGAATATATTGAGTAGCTTCCCTTGTAACTAGGCTTGGATTTAGATCTTGAACAGATGTTTGATCGTCGTCACCACCGATGAAGGCGGCAAACAAGTAAGTAGCATGGCGTCTGACATGGCCGTCCCCGGGGGTTCCATATATATGTGTTTCATGGCGCCTTTTCAGGGTTCTGGCAAATTTCTGACATGCTACATCAATCTCACATACGGTTGCCCTCCGGTGATCTGACATGTTAACGCCTGAACCGACACATCGACGCTGTCAAGACACAGTTACCCATGACGCCGTTCCGTTCTGAAGAGTCGTTGGCGTCCCCGGCTATCCTACACCCGAATCCTTTGAACTTCTACCCAAGTATTACCGTCACTTAACGAAGTCCTATCCTGCGTATCGCTTCTCGCTTCTCAAACTCGAGGTGGACTTCAGGTTGTCATGGTATCCACCAAGTTCTAATTCACTTGCGAGAGCAGCGGAAATGCCTGGATGGCTTGGAATAGAAATTTCGTCTACTACACATCTCAGGCAGGTACTTACAAGTCGAATGATCCACAAAAGTCCACTTGAAGGAGTCGGATATGGTGTAACGGCTAACATTACCGCCTCTCAATTCCCTTTGGATTTGATCGCGGTAGCTCGGGGTTCGACTCCCCGTATCCGAGTTGTTTTTTTTTGGCTGTTGTTCTTCTCTTTTCATGGCCTTTTTACCTTGAAGGACTCGATCGGCACGTGGCATGTAAGTCGCACTCGGGTGGATCCGGCACTGAAACAAGTCTACAGTACCTATCCGACACCCAGTTATGCACGAACGTGCATACACACCCGTCTGTCGGTTCACAATTTTTACTCGTTAGTGAATCGTCCACGAGCGGATTCGGTTGGGAGTATTACCTGTGTTCGACATTGAATGAGAAAAATGAGAAACAAAAGGTCGGGCCAGCATTTCCGGGGAGCTCATGTGGAATGACTTTGATCACTCTACCTAGATTGCGATTGCGCTGCAGATGGTGGAGCCAGGCAATAATGCGCAGCTAGTATGCTTTATCGCCGCCGAACTCCAACTTGGTGGTGGCAGAGTCAGTTTGCAAAGGATCATGTTCTTGATTCATTGTTGATGTCACGGTTGTCCCCGGGCCACTTACAACCTCACAAACACGAGGCACTAGGCTGACCGGGACCTTCGAACGCCGTTCTCTCCCACCGAGCCCTTCTCCTGCGCCACACTGTGGGTAAATCCACGACAGCATGAATGGATGATCTGGAACCGAGCCTGAGATTACTTGATGAGTCTGGTGTGCTCACGGTGATTTCCGCGTCCTTTTCTGATCGGACGGTCCAATTTTTTCCATGGCCCTTGCCTTCTGGATTTGGTAGTGCTCAAGAAGTCAGAACAGAGATAATCCGTCTTTGTATATTCTGCTCCCGACACTTGTTTTTCAACATGTGAGTGAGAAACTTGGAGGCTCAATAGCTCTTTCCCTCTTTCAGCGCACAGCCACAACGCTCGCAGCGTATCGCCGCACACGTAAATGTAACGTGCTTTGCAGCTGCGCGAAGAATAAAGCATCCCTGGTTCAAATCATTCAGTCACTGGTTATGTATAGCAGGTCGCCGATCAGGATTCTCATCAGAACGTGTAAGATGTGAAGATCGATAATCGCACCAATCACTCACACATCAGGGGGAAGGTATGTGTATTTCGGGTGCCTGTTATCACCGCACATTCAATTGAACCCAGACTTCTTACCCCAAATGCTAAGACGAACAAACTCCAAATTGGTCTACAAAGTGCCGTGATGACTCATCTTAGTCATACCAGCTGTCTTTACCGTGAGAAGCTGAACTTTGCGTCCAAAGTGAGTGGGCTGACAACAGTTTGGTATGACCAGATGGCGGCGGCAGATACTATACTGCCATCGTAACGTTAAGGAGCCCCCCAAATCGTTCATAGCGCACCCATTGACTTTCAAAATTTCGAGCTGAGCTGAGTTCGAGAAGGTATATAAGACCCCTGTATTCTTGCTTTCTCTTCAGTTATTCAGCTACTAACACTTCCGAAAACACATCTCTTCGATATTCAACATGTCTGTTACTCCTGGCAACCACAGAATCATGACTTCCAACGGCAAGTACTTGACGTTGGTCACCCAAACCGGCGTCGTCACTGCTATGCCCGCAAGCGGTTCCAACAACCAAGTTGTATGTGCCTTTCCGTAGTTATTTTCGACGACTCACGGTCCCTTAGTGGAACTTCCAACCCTCCGGGAGTAGATATACTATTCAGAACATTGGCTACACCGCGAACACCTATGCGTACTCTACTGGTCAAGACGGTGCGCTGGTCACTGGTAACATGTTGACCACGGAGTGGCTCGCCATTCCTCACAACGGTGTCTACTCGTGGGTGTTTGCACTACGGTTCCACGAATTCATGGTTGACATGGTGGACAGAATCCAGTATGGACAGGACACTTCCAAAGCATGCAGTGTCGGCCCCAACGACCAGGTGGGGGATAATCATTATAGTTTTGGGCTGAATGCAGGCTAACTACATCCTTCGTGGCGAACAGGTGTCCCTGGCTCCCACTCAGCTCCTGAACCCTATGCAGCAGTTGAGTATCCAGTGAGTGGATCGCAGGAGTGGAGCCTGTACTCTACAAGGAGTCGTTCGTCTTGGCTGTCTACCGTGTTGTGTCTGCAATCAGTTCTGTACAATGAGTAGCGGTGTGTTTTGTGAAATGAAATACGTTTGTTTATATGTGCGAATAAATAGCAAGCACGAGGCTGTTTCCATTTGAACTTGAATTCAGAGCACAGGTTGAGAATAAATCAATCATATATTGTTTATACAGTACAACGAGATGATGCTTTATGTCCATTCGAGCTGTCCAGGATCCCTATCTATATTTACTACAATATACAATTCATACATGCTGATCACGGTTCCCCCAGATCGTCTTTTCATCACCCTGTCGTGCGCCGTCAGGGATCACTTGATCAATGGATCATCGATCACAGCCCATTATTTCACATCTGAATCCTGCGTGATGTCCCTTGCTCGCACATGCAGGGATCGCAAGTTCGAACATAGGATTCATAAACTGCCAATCATGGCTCCTCTATCTCATCTTTTCCACCCTCATTCCAGTTACGCACGGGTACCTCTGCCTATTTTTGACTCTCTTCCTTTTCTCTATTTCGAATACCGGAGCATAAGCGACGCGCTCTTCGGCAAAACTCTTGATGAGAATCGAGAATCGACGCGAAACCAGATGCAAAATACAATGCGATGCAACTACTAATTTGCACCAATGCCTATAGTACAGTACATGACACGCAAAGGAAATAGGTTCCAAAGCAAGATCAACACAAGAGATCGAGATCATCAAGCTGAAGGCCATCACGAATCTTCACGAAGAAAAGAGAACAGATGATAAGTCAGCATCGTCGCAAGGCCTCTTTTGCTACATTGTTTTTGTTATTTTTGTTCTCCGGACCTGTGACTCGCGACGATCACACTGTGAATAGAAACACGTCGATTTCCTTCATGTCCCGCGTCGGAAACGCCGGATACTGCTACTAGAGAAAGACTCGACATACGCCAACATTAACATTACATGTAAGGGGACGAAGCGCCAGTGAGACGGGAGTATAATAAGGGCATGGTGAGGAGGTACCACGACCCAGTTTCCCGTCTTCCAATTCCATACCGTGGCGGGGTCGACAAAGTACACCATCCCCACATGATGAGCTTGCTTGGCAACCACAGTTTCAAATTGTTCATAGAGCGACGTGCCGAGGAACTCTTCTCTATCGTCCTTCCCAAGTTGGTCGCATCAATGGGCCAACACAAAATTTATGTAAATAAATTCTCTCTGCAAATTTGTCAAACGTCCGATAACTGTAAACAAGGTCTCTGCCGGTCCCCGGCCCTTCATCTAGTCCGAGAGTAGCGCCATATATCATAGACTCTAGTAATGCGGCGCCGGTCTAGTAACTGACATATCACGCGGTGTCTATGCGGTGCATCTGACCGTAACGTGTCATCGTAACCCATTAATACTAGCTACTCAGGATGAGACCAAAGTTTACCGCCGCCGAACTTGGTGGTGGAAGAGTTGGTAAGCAAAGAGTCACGTGCTTGATCGTTCGTGGTTGATGACTGGGTTATGCATAACAGGATGAACATATGATATGGAACCGAGATTGTCTTTTCTTCTTCTCTTTTGATTCCTCGTTTATAGTTAAATGATGTTAAAACTGTGCTCACGGTGATTTCCGCCTCCCTAATCCCGTGCCCTTCTGGAATGCTAAATAAATCAGAACAGAGATGATCCATCCTTTTCTTCTCCCGGCACATGTTTTTCAAGATGTGAGTGAGAAACGTTGAGGCTCAGCAGCTTCTTTCCCTCTGTCACTGGCAGCGCACAATCGCAACGCTCGCAGCGTATCACCACACGCGTATGCTGATTCGGACTATCGCCACACACGTAAATGTAACGTGCTTTGCAGCTGCGCGAAGAATAAAGCATCCCTGGTTCAAATCATTCAGTCACTGGTTATGTATAGCAGGTCGCTGATCAGGATTCTCATCAGAACGTGTAAGATGTGAAGATCGATAATCGCACCAATCACTCACACATCAGGGGGAAGGTATGTGTATTTCGGGTGCCTGTTATCACCGCACATTCAATTGAACCCAGACTTCTTACCCCAAATGCTAAGACGAACAAACTCCAAATTGGTCTACAAAGTGCCGTGATGACTCATCTTAGTCATACCAGCTTTCTTTACCGTGAGAAGCTGAACTTTGCGTCCAAAGTGAGTGGACTGACAACAGTTTGGTATGACCAGATGGCGGCGGCAGATACTATACTGCCATCATAACGTTAAGGAGCCCCCCAAATCGTTCATAGCGCACCCATTGACTTTCAAAATTTCGAGCTGAGCTGAGTTCGAGAAGGTATATAAGACCCCTTTATTCTTACTTTCTCTTCAGTTATTCAACGACTAACACTTCCGAAAACACATCTCTTCGATATTCAACATGTCTGTTACTCCTGGCAACCACAAGATCATGACTTCCACCGGGAAGTGCTTGACATTGGTCACCCAAACCGGCGTCGTCACTGCTATGCCCCCCACAGGTGCCCCCAACCAGACTGTACGTGCCTCCTCGTAGTTATTTTCGACGACTCACGATCCCTTAGTGGAACTTCCAACTCTCCGGGACTAGATATATTATGCAGAACATTGGCTACGCCGCGAACACCTATGCGTACTCTACTGGTCAAGGCGGTGCGCCGGTCATTGGTAACATGTTGACCACGGAGTGGCTCGTCATTCCTCACAACGGTGTCTACTCGTGGGTGTTTGCACTATGGTTCCACGAATTCATGGTTGACATGGTGGACAGAATCCAGTATGGAAATAACACTGCCTTTGCATTGAGTGTAGGTCCCAACGACCAGGTGGGGGATAATCCTTATAACTTTGGGCTGAATGCCGGCTAACTACGTCCTTCGTGGCGAACAGGCGAGCCTGGCTCCCACTCAGCTCGCGAATCCTATGCAGCAGTTGAGTATCCTGTGAGTGGATTGCAGGAGTAGAGCCTGTACCTTACAAGGAATCATTCGTCCTGGCTGTCTACCGTGTCGTGTCTGCAATCAGTTCTGTACAATAGCGGTATGTTTTGTGAAATGGAAGCCGTTTGTTTGTATGTGCGGATAAATAGCAAGTATGAGGTTGTTTCCATTTGAACTTGAATTCAGAGCACAGGTTGAGAATAAATCAGTCATATATTGTTGATATAGTACAACGAGATGATGCTTTTTGTCCATTTGACCTGTCCAGGATCCTGGATAATGTCCAGCAAAACCATCATCGGAGCCTCTCAAGTTCTGTCTATATCTACTACGATATACAATTCACACATGCTGATCACGGTCCCCCCTGATCGTCTTTCATCACCCTGTCGTGCGCCGTCAGGGATCCCTCGATCAATGGATCATCGATCACGGCCCATTATTTCACATCTAAATTCTGCGTGACGTCCCTTGCTCGCATCGCACACGCAGGGATCGCAAGTTCGAACATAGGGTTCATAAACTGCCGATCATGGTTCCCCTATCTCATCCTTGCCACGCTCATTCCAGTTACGCACGGGTGCCTCTGCCTTCCCCCCCCCTTCTTCCTTCTCTCTATTTCGAGTACTGGAGCATAAGCGACGCGCTCTTCAGCACAATTCTTGATGAGAATCGAGAATCGACGCCAAACCAAATGCAAAATACAATGCGATGCAACTACTTTGCACCAATGCCTATAGTACAGTGCATGACACGCAAAGGAAATAGGTTCCAAAGCGAAATCAAAAGAAGAAATCAAGATCGAAATCATCAAGCTCAAGGCCATCACGATTCTTCACGAAGAAAAGAGAGCAGACGATAAGTCAGCATCGTATTTTTGTTATTTTGTTCTCCGGACCTGCGATTCGCGACAATCACACCGTGAAGACGTTGATTTCCTTCATGTCCTGCGTCAAAAACGCCGGATACTGCTGCTGAAGAAAGACACGACATACGTCAAGGCTACCTCACACTTACGGGGACGAAGCTCTAGTAAGACGGGAGCATATGAAGAACATGGTGAGGACGTACCACGATCCGGGTTCCCGTCTTACAATTCCATATCGTGATGGGTGGCCGGGCGGGATCGACCGACGACAAAGTAAATCATCCCCACGACGTCGTCGACGACCTGGATGAACCCGCCCGTGATGGTACACCATGGCCGTACACAATACCGGTACCCTCGCTTCGGGATGCGTTTTATTGGTCGAGATGTCCTAATGTAACTCCAATGTGCCAGGAAAGACGACAATGACCGGCCTAATCATCAGCATCATCGTTCAATGCATCATCTCCCCTCGTCCAAAATAAATGGAATGGACGTGCAATACAACATCCTCTCCGTCCCTTTTGAACAACACCGTCAAATCCTGCGACAGATCCATCGCGAAATTGCTCGTCGGAATCCCCAGATCGTCTTTCGTCACCCCGGATCGTGTCTCCCCGGGAGCCATGTCGCGGACATGGTGCGCGACCCAAAGACGTGAGGACCATCGTGCGTTCCATATTTCCCATTCCAAAGGGAGGTCCAGGGAGTTCATGTGGGGTGACTTTGAGCACTGCAGTTGGATTGCGCTGCAGATATTGGAGCCAGGCTGCCGCACAGGCAATAACTTGAATGCGCGGCTATAGCTGTTGAAGCTATTTCAAAGTAGTGAACGCTGGATGAATGGGAACGGTGTCATTGCTGTTGTTGAGGTGATGGTGAATCCCTCAGCTTAAATTTTTTTTTGTGTGTTTGAAAATTGTACGTTATTTAAATATTGAAGGTAGTAAGAAGTCTAGCGCTCAGTATCGTGAGCTACAAGTGTGTGGTTCTGATACAGTAGATTAAGGATGAAAATACCGGGTAGTGCGTTGAAGTTTTGCTAGTTCATGTTCGTGTAGTAACTGTAGTAAGTCACGGTAAGTCTGGTCAGCAGACTACTAGTAGTAGGTCTGAGAGCAGCACAATTGAGAGCAGCACAATATATCATTGACTCTGGTAATGCGGCGCAGATCTAGGTGACGCATCACACGGCGTCTGTGTAGTTCATCTGACCGCAACGTGTCGTCGTAACCTATTACTGTAATACTAGTAGCTACTCAGGACATCGATGGTATTTTTACCGCCGCCGAACTTGATCGAACTTAGTGGTGGCAGAGTCGGCATGCACTGACGAGGAATCACGTGCTTGATTGTTCGTTGGCAGCCTGCTCGGAGATCATCGATCATCGACCGGGTCTGGGTACCTGTTGAACCTCTCAAACACGACTCGGAAGCACTTGGTTGGCCCTCGGACGCCGTTCTCTCCCGGATCCGAGTCCCTCTCCTGGGCCACAGGGCGAATACACAACAGGATGGTTATATGATTTGGAACCGAGATTATCTGATGCTCTGAACCGTGCTCACGGTGATTTCCGCCTCCTTCTCTGAACTATCTTATCCCTTGCCCTTGGTCATACCCCTATAGTGCTGAAGACGTCAGAATAGAGGTGATTCGTCCTTTTCTTCCCCCGACACATGGTGTTCAGGATGTGAGTGAGAAACATCAAGGCTCAGCAGCTTCTTTCCCTTCTCACCACGCATATGCTGATTCGGATTATCGCCGCGCACGAAAATGTAAGGTGTTTTGCAGCTGCACGAAGAATATAGCACCGTCCTTCGCTCAAATCACTCGGTCACTCAGTGACCATCCACTTATAACAGGCCGCCAACCGGGATTCTCATCAGACCGTGCTAAGAGATGAACATCGATAATCGCACCAACCACTCGCGCATCAAGGGGTATTTCCGATGCCTGTTATCGCCACACATTCAATTGAACCCAGACTTCTTACCCCAAATGCTAAGACGAACAAACTCCAAATTGGTCTACAAAGTGTCATGATGACTCAGATTAGTCATACCAGCTGTCTTCGCCGCGAGAAGTCGAACCTTGCCTCCAAGGTGAGCACGCTGACAGCAGTTTCGTATGACCAGATGGCCATCGTAACGTTAAGGAGCCTCCCAAATCGTTCATTGCGCACCCATTGACTTTCAAATTTTCGAGCTGAGCTGAGTTCGAGAAGGTATATAAGACCCCTTTATTCTTGCTTTCTCTTCAGTTATTCAGCTACTAACACTTCCGAAAACACATCTCTTCGATATTCAACATGTCCATCACTCCTGGCAACCACAAAATCAAGACTCACTCCGGAAAGTACTTGACGTTAGTCACCCAAACCGGCGTCATCACTGCTATGCCCATGACCGGTGCCTCCAATCAAGTTGTACGTGCGTCGCCGTAGTTACTTTCGACGACTCACGGTCCTTTAGTGGGAGTTCCAACTCTCCGGGACTAGATATACTATGCAGAACATAGGCTACGCTGCGAGCACCTATGCGTACTCTACTGGCCAAGACGGTGCGTGGGTCACTGGTAACCCGTTGACCACGGAGTGGGCCGTTTTTCCCTCCAGTGGTGTCTACTCGTAGGTGTTTGCACTGTGGTTCCACGAATGCATGGTTGACATGGTGGACAGAATCCAGTATGGAAACAACACTTCCTTTGCATTCGGTGTCGGTGAACATGACCAGGTGGGCGATAATCCTTATGGTTTGTGGCTGAACGCCGACTATTTACCTCCTTTGTGGCGAACAGGTGACCCTGGTTCCCGCTCAGCTCTCGAACCCCACGCAGCTGTTCAATATCGAGTGAGTCGAACGCAGAGTGGAGCCCGTACTTTACAGGGAACCATCCGCCTTGGCTGCCTACCGTGTTGTGTCTGCAGTCAGTTCTGTACAATAACGGTGTGTTTTGTGAAATGAAAGGCATTTGTTTGTATGTGCGGATAAACAGCAGCCTATGTACTTATGAGCCTGTTGCCATTTGAACTTGAATTCACAGAATTGATCGAGAACAAATAAATCATTTGCTTATGCACACACAAATATGCCGATCACGGATCCCCCAGCTCGTCTCTTCAAATCACCGTGTTGTGTCGTACGCCGCGTCAGAGATCAATCGATCGTGGTGCATGATTTCACATCTAAACACATATTCTGCGTGATATCGCTCGCTCGCATATACAAGCCTCGCGGGTTCGAGCATACAATTCACAAATGATCATGGTCCCCCCCCGTCATCATCGATCATCTTTGGTCACTAACTCATTCCCGTTATCCACAGGTGCCTCTGCTTATTTCTGCCCGGAGCATAAGCGACGGGCTCTTCGGCACGATCCTTGAGCAGATTTCGACCTCAATATAAAAAAAATACAATACAGTGTAACTACTTGCATAAGTGCCCACACAACACGCAAAGCAAACATTATCGAAGGCGGGATCAAAGCAAGACATCGACATCGGCATTCTCAAGGTCAAGGCTATCACAAGTCGAAACTGAGATGAGCAGCCAACATACATGAACGTCAACATCACACGGCCGTAAAAAAAGATATGCAATCACAACAACGCACCTTCAGCCCGACCAACCGTTCGTCGTCGATCGTCAGCCCCGGGAAATCGTCTGCGCGCTGCATGATAGCCTAACTTGCCCTCGACGACGTCGACAAAGATGTTGGGCATGGCGATCCGAGTGGGGTAGGTGGCGCGTTTGAGGGTGGTTTTTCGGAGCGACGGGTCCGCCTCGTCCTTGTCCTTCTTTACTGGTACCCTCGTCGGTGTGATCGGCATCGAGATTGGCGCCGATATCGTCCTCGTCTTCGCTATTGTCCAAAGCACTGCGGACGTTAATGCAGAGCACCTGGTGCGTGCACTTTCCCACCTTTGACGTGGATAGGAGCATCACGACACGCTGTTCAAGGATATATCTATCATACAAAAAAAATCAGCCCCAAAAAGTTGACGCACCCTGGGACAATCGAGAGACATCACCCACCTCAACCACAGAAGCATCCCCACACGAGGCACCATCCGTGGCACATGCACCCGTCCCCACTCACCCCAAGACGCCACCATCCTCGTCGCCTTGCCCGTACGGGCCGTACCCATAGTCGCACTCGTAACACCCCTGTCAAAATAGCCCTCCAACGCCTGATTGTGCACAAACAAATACACCCTCGGACGCGTCCTAAGCAAGGGACCGGTGTGACTGCAGACGTTGAGCACACGGACGGACTGGGGGTGGAGAATGGAGATGGGGGCGATGTAGTGTGGTTGGGGTCGGGGAGTCAGAGTTGGCGTTACCGTTGATCTCGGTGTCGACGCGATCGCAGGTAAAGGTGAACAGTTCGAGGGAACCGCTACCGTTTCCGGTCGTAAGGAAGAGCGCATGCCTGTGGATGAACGAAAAGTCCTATGTACCAGGCGGGAGGTTACCACTGCTACAATCCGGTCACACATGCCCAACGTATGAATGAGGATCGATGAGTGAGACGTGGAGCATATAAACAGCATGGTGAGGACGTACTAGACTGGTGACCAGCCGTCCAAAAGAGGAAGTGCTGAGGCGAAGCATTCCGTCGATAGACGGACTGGTACAATTGGTTGGGGCGCAAAGGGGCTGAGCGAGCTCTCACGACAACGTGACCTTCGACCAATAAGAAAACATGGAATTTAGATTCGAAAACGAATAATTTACCACTTCGAGCTGAGTTAGAAACTTGATCAACTGACCGCGATCGAGCTAGTATGCAGTGACCCAGGAGACGATGGAGATGGACCGCACCCTCGTTACTACGCTCGTCGAGGGCATCCGGCATGCACCAGAGGACTCGATAATCCAAAATGCTTCAGCACTGCTAGGCAATCGTCTCCCGAGTGATTATTTAGCCCGTCTATCTGATCAAGATAAAGTTGATGCGGCCCGGGCATGCCTGATCGTATCAATCATAACGGAGGGTCGCGTCGTGCCTCGCGAATTTCAGCTCGAAGCCTCGCTGGCAATGCTCAATCGACGAGATTGTGTCACTATCGCTGGTACCGGGAGCGGGAAAACACTCTGCATACTCATACCATTGCTCCTTCGTCCTAGGTCCCTGTCAATAACGGTTTCTCCGTTGAAGCGTCTCCAAACGGCCCAGGTATGATCACTACTTGACATTACTGATCACATAGTAGATATACTGCACCATAGGTGCTCGAGAGTGAACGCTATGGAATCAACACGATTGCAATTAATGAAGACACCCCACATGACGAGGCTCTATGGAAGGTACTAAGTGATTTGTCTCAATACTTTGCAATCTTAACAAGCTCGGAAGAGTATTAAAGAGGGTCGCTTCCAGCATTTAATTGTTTCTCCCGAGCAACTAGGCACATATAATGGGCACCTTCCTCGACTTGCCCGACTTCTGCGTGAAAATCGCACATTCGTCCAGAGGATCAATCATATCAACATCGACGAGGCTCACAATATACATACGGCTGGACTACTCCATCATGGAGAAGCTGCATTTCGACCGGCATATGGTAAGCTCGGCCTTCTTCGTTCTCTGCTTTCCAAAGGCATCCTGGTGCAAGTATTATCTGCTACGCTCCCGGACCATATTCTCGGAACCATCAAAACTCAACTTGGACTCCTGCCTGATGTCTTGGAGCTACGTCTTACCTCAGGTACATGACTTTATTTTGTTGTTTTCCTTTGCTCGTTTCGTCTGTGTAGCAACCTGTAGAATGGATCCAAGGGGTCGGAGCCTTGGCATTCACGAGCGGACTGATAAATCCATCAATATCCCAGCTGAGGAGAGTCTCTGGAGTTGTGTTATTGATTGTCCATGCAAGAGCTGTCTTGACCTCATCCATTTCCTTATGTGACCTTGTCTGAAATGACCTGTATAGCGCGCTGCTCGAACCACGAGGAAAGAACCATGCAACCTCGCTTATCATCAAGGACTTGATCTAAAAACTTGGTGAGTTTTCCGGAGGGATTGGCAAAGAAGCGATCTCGATGCATCGTGAATTCAGGCTTGTCTGACTGCAGAAAACGGAGGAGAAAGTCGAGGATGGACAGGCGACCATCACGTAGAATCTTTAACACTTGTTGGATTCGTTCATCATGGCTGTGTTGTGAACCAAGTGTGAGCTCATCGTCAGACTCCATGGTGATGCAGATCGTTTACAGGGGTAGGGGGTACTTTCGATCACATACGATGCCGAATGGCCGAGCAGCCGGGATTGTTTATCTAAGCAGATAAGGGTTATCCTATGGCTAGCTACAATTTGGGAGCCAGGAACAGTCCAAAAATGGACATTCTAGTCACGTTGTCGTGAGAGCTCGCTCAGCCCCTTTGCGCCCCAACCAATTGTACCAGTCCGTCTATCGACGGAATGCTTCGCCTCAGCACTTCCTCTTTTGGACGGCTGGTCACCAGTCTAAGGACGTACCACGACCCGGTTTTCCGTCTTCCAATTCCATATCGTGATGCGTGATCCAGCGGGATCGACAAAGTAAGTCATCCCCATGATGTTGTCGACGATCCGAACGAACCCGCTCGTGATGGGGTACATCACGGCCGTACACAACACCGGTATCCTAGCTTCTGGATGCGTCTGATTAGTCGAGATCGTCCTAATGTAACTCCAACGTGCCAGGAAAGACGGCCATGATCGGACTAATCATCAGCATCCTTCAATGCATCAGCTTTCCCCCCCCAATAAAAAGTAAAAAATAAAAAGGATAGACATACAGTGCAACGTTCTCTCCACCCCTCTCGAACAACACCATTAACTTATTCTGCGACAGATCCATTGCGAAATTGCGCGTCAGACCCCCATATCGTCTTTCATCACTGTACGCCCTGGATCGTCTCCTCAGGAGCCACGTCGCGGACATGGTGCGCGACCCAAAGATGTGAGGCCCATTGTGCGTTTCATCTTCCTCGTTCCCATTCCCAAAATAGGTTCAGCATATCCAGGGAGCTCATGTAGAGTGGCTTTGACCACTCTACCTAGATTACGCTGCAGATGGTGGGGCCAGGCAATAATGCACAGCTATGGCTGTTGAAGCTATTTTCAAAGTAGTGAACGCTGGATCCATGCGGCTGTCCTTACTGTTGTTGACGTGATGGTGAATCCCTCAGCTAACGCTCGTGTGTTTTAGAAGTCTACGTTAAATGTTGAAGGTAGTAAGCAGTCTAGTAGCATCGTGAGCTGCCAGTGGGTTCGTGATAATTAATGATGAAAATACCAGGTAGTGCCTTGAAGTTTGGTCCGTTCGTGTAGTAAGTTAGTCTGGTGACCAGACCCGTCTCTGAGGCAATCGATAGCTTCTATGATAGACGGGTCTGGTCACCAGACTTGTAGCGAG
>JBBPLK010000080.1:67209-77495 GCA_038089735.1 Exsudoporus frostii
TTCACGTTAGAAAGCGAACGAAAAGAGGAATTTTACAGAGAAAGCAAAGGTGTGGACACGGACTGGAGATATATAGATGATGGCGAATATGAAGACGGAGATGTAGGTGAAGACGAAAACAATGACGAGATGGAAACATACTCTGTGGATGATGAAGAGGTCAGAGGTGAAAGTACTAGCGATGGTACTGAGTCCGGAATAGAGGATGTTGAAGGCGAGGAAAGCGACCATGGCGAGGAGGATGACCCAGATTCTATCTCCGCTTTACTGGCCAACAACGAATTTCTGGACGAAATGGAAGAATCTGGGCACTCTGGATTGGATCAGATTGTCGAAGACGAAGAACACGAGGAGGGCGACGACTTTGCAGATAAAGCACTAGGTGCAGTGGAGAACGAGATGAGGACTCCGCTCAGGGTTAATCTGTAACTCGCACATAACCACGTTATGGAGCAGGATTGGATGGGCGAGGTTAGGTCTAGCATTACCTTCCAAGGTTGCTGCAAGGCCTTGAAGGCACTAACAAAACCGGGGGTTGGGTCTAGCATTACCTCCCAAGGTTGTTGCGAACTTGCGAGGCCTTGAAAGCACTAACAAGGTCGTGGGAACCTGGCGAGGCCCTGCGGTGCCTCGCTGAGTTTCGGGGTTTTTGGTGGTGTGACATGTTCTTCGAGATGTCTAACTCGCCCGCCACCATTCAATATTCAACGACGATGAATGCCTTGTTCCATGACTTACACAATCCTCCGTAGGTTGTCATCACATATATGGACGACATTCTCACCTTCACCAAAACTCTCGACGAACACCGAAAAAAAATCGTCGGCGAGGTCCTCCAAATCCTAAAGACCAATCACCTTTATTTGAAGCAAGAGAAGTGCAAATTTGAACGTGCCGAAATCGGTTATCTGGGCATGATTATTCGGGTAGGATCCATCCGAAGAAGGCTGATGCGGTATTGAAGTTGCCGACACCCCGATCAAAACACGACGTGCAACAGTTCCTCGGGTTTGTCGATTTCCACCGCCGTTTTATTTATTCGAGGCTTCGCCTCCATCGCTCACCCTTTACGTCTCTTGACGGGTCGTGCTGCATGGCAGTGGGCCGGGGATGAAGATCGTACCTTCATCACGCTCAAAGTGGAAATATGCTCGACGCCTGTGCCCGCGATACCGAGAGACGATGTCCCTTACTGTATCGAAGCAGACAGCTCTGGCTATGCGACTGGCGCAGTTCTCGAGTCGCAGGAGCAAGACTGGCACCCTGTCGCATTCATGTCAAAGTCCCTCAGCGACATAGAACGCAACTACGATATTCATGACCGCGAGATGCTGGCCATCATGCGCGTACTTGACGAATGGTGACATTACCCCATGGGCGCCCCACATACGTTCGAATATGGACAGATCATCGAAATCTCCAACATTTCCGCACTGCTCGCGAGCTCAACCGCAAACAAACTTGATGGGTCCTCGAGCTTGCCGAATATGATTTCGAATCAATCCACAAGCCGGGAAAACAGCATGGCAAGCCGGATGTTCTCTATCGCCGACCCGACTACGACAAAGGGGAAAATGATAACGATGAGCGGACCCTCCTTACGGTGATGCATTTCCGCAAGTTGGTGGTTGGTCGAGAGTGTTAGGCGATGAATTACTGGTGACCTAGCCTTCATACCACCATTACTGCCTATGTCCGCAGGTGCGAAAAGTCCCAACGCACCAAGAGTCTCCCCCAGAGGCCTATGGGTCTCTTATCTCCGAATATCGTCTCGGTGCGCAACTACAAGTTATCTCGGTTAAGTTCATCATCCGACATCCCCCCAGCTGGGGATACGACGCTGTCGTCGTGGTGGGTGATTGCCTTTCTACAATGATTTGTGTTATACTCTCTAACGACGAAATATCCTCTGAGGAATATCTGCACGAAGTTCCCGCGATCGCGTTTGGATGAGTTTGATCTACCGGAGCGCGTTATCAGCGATCGCGACCCCCAATTCGCTTCCAATTTTTATCCGCGACCTTAATCACCTCCTTGGTATGGGGATGCTAGCTTCTTTGCCCCCTGTCAGCGCACAGCAGCAACGCTTGCAGTGTATCACCACACGCACGTGCTGATTCAGACCATCACCACACACATGTTACGTGGTTTGTAGCTGTGCCAAGAATATCGCACCATCCTTCGTTCAATTCACTCGGTCACTCAGTGGCCATCTAAGAGATAAATATCGATAATCGCACCAATACTCGGACGTCAGGGGGGATGTATGTGTATTTCGGATGCCTGTTGTCGCCTCACGCTCAATATTAATGATTGATGAACTCAGACTTCTTACCCCAAATCCCAGGACGAAAGTCCAAATTGGTCTACAAAGTGCCATGATGACTGGGATTAGTCATACCCACTGTCTCCGCCGTGAGAAGCTAAACCTTGCCGCGCGCTGACAAGAGTTTGCTATGACCATATAGATGCGGCGGCAGGTACTATGCTGCCATCGTAACGTCAGGAGCCTCCCAAAACGTTCATAGCGCACCCATTGACTTTCAAATTTCGAGCTGAGCTGAGTTCGAGAAAGTACATAACACCCCTCCATCCTTGCTTTCCCTTCGATTATTCAGCTAACACTTCTGAGAATACGTCTCTTCAATATTAATATTCAATATGTCCATCACTCCTGGCTACCACAGGATCCAGACTGTCAGCGGAATGTACTTGACGTTACTCACCCCAAACGGCACCCTCACTGCTACGCCTGCCACCGGTGCCTCCAACCAGGTTGTATGTGCCTCGCCGTAATTATTTTCCACGACTCACGATCCCTTAGTGGGACTTCCAACGCTTCGGGATTTACTGGACCATTAGGAGCACCGGCTACACCTCGTCTGTCCATGCGTACTCTATTGGTCAACACGCTTCCCCGGTCACTGGCAACCCGTTGGTCACGGAGTGGGCCATCATTCCAAACAATGGTATCTACTCGTAGGTGTTTGTACTGGATCCACGAATGCATTGTTGACATGGCGGACAGAATCCAGCTGGGAAGTAACACTTCCAATGCATGGAGTGTCGGTGCAAACCACCAGGTGGCCGCTAATCCTTGTAGTTTGTGACCGAACGCCGGCTAACTACCTCCTTCGTGGCGAACAGGTGACCCTGGGTGTCGCTCAGCTCCAAAATCCTACGCAGCAGTTCAATATCGAGTGAGTCGATCGCAGAAGTGCAGCCAGTACGTTGCGAGGAATCGCTTGTCTTGACTGCCTACCGTGTTGTGCGTGCAATCAATTCCGTACAATATCAACATGTTTTGTGCAATAAAACCATTGGTGTGTATGAGCGGATAAATAGCAAGTATGAGGCTATTGCCGTTTGAACTTGAATTCACAGCACAGGTTGAGAACAAATCAATCAAAATATTGTTTGTACAGTACAGTATGAGTATGCTTGTGTCCATTTGAGATGTCCATCAGAATGTCAAGCAAGTTCATCATCGAAACCTCTCCATTTCTGCATTTACTACCAAGGTTCCCCCAGATCGTCTTTTCATCACCGTGTGCCGTCAGAGATAAATCGATCATCGATTCCGCCCTCTTCCTTCTTTCCTGGAGCATAAGCGACGGCCTCTTCGGCACGATTCCTGATTAGATTTCGACGTCAATGAAACCCAAAATACAAGACGATGCAAATACTTTGCACCAATGCCTACGGTACAGTACATGACACTCAAAGAAAAATACGATCGAAAACGAGATCAAAGCAAGAGATCGAGATCATCAAGGTAGGGCCATCACGAGTCTTCTCGAAGAGACGAAAGGGAGACAAGAAGTCAGCATTATCGTAAAGCCTTTTTCAAAACTTATTATTATTGTTCTTCGGATCTAGTACGACCCCGTGACGATCACATCGTGAACACGTTGATTTATCTCATGTCCTGCGTCAAAAACGCCGGATACTACTCCCAAAAAAGACACGGACATATATCTGATATCAACGTCCACATCACACGTCCGCAAAAAGGACGTTCAATCAGAACAAGAACTTGCACCTTCAACCCAACCAACCGTTCGTCGTCGATCAGTACTCGTCCCTGATGTCCCTGCGTGCCTCACGATAGGGTAACCGTGACGTCGACAAAGATGTCGGGCATGGCGATCCTGGTGTGGTAGGTGACGCATTTGAGGATGGTTTTGCGGAGCGATGGGTCTGTGTTGTTCTTCTTGTTCTTCTCACTACTGGTAGTACCCTCGTCGGTGTGATCGACATCGGCATTGACACCAACATCGTCCTCGTCTTCGTTATCGTCCAAAGCACTGCGGAGGTTAAAATCGAACACTTGGAGCGTGTGCTTTCCCATTTCTGACGTAGGCAGGAGCATCACGACACACTGTCCAGTGTCCATGGACATATCTATCATCCAGGAAAAAACAGACCCCCAACATCGATGCACATTGGAGCAATCGAGAGACATCACCCACCTCGATTAGTGAAACATCCCCACATGCGGCACCGTCCGCGCATGCACCCATCCCCACTCGCACTGGCAAGGCACCACTGGCACCATCCCCGTTGTCGCCTCGCCCGTATCCATAGTCGCACTTGCAACACTATTGTCACGGTCTAAATACCCTCCAACGCCCGATTGTGCAAACACACACACCCTCGGTCCGTCCAACGTCGGCAGATGAACGTACCGAATCGTCAACACGTGAATCCGCTGAATCTCATCCCGCAGCGCAATTAACAAGTTATCTTGGTTGAGCTACGTTACTTGAGCTCATCACCCAACTTCCCCCCCAGCTGCGGATACGACGCCGTCGTCGTGGTAGTTGATCGCCGTTCTAAAATAATCCGTGTTATACCTCTAACGGCGAAATATCCTGAGGGATTAGCGCGACTTTTCCGCGATCGCGTTTGGTCTACCGGAGCGCGTTATCAGCGATCGCGACCCCTAATTCGCTTCCGATTTTATGCGCGACCTGAGTCACTTGATGAAGGGCCGGGGGCCGGCAGCGGCCTTGCTTACGGTTATCGAACGTTTGACAAATTTGCACAGTATTTATTTACATAAGGTTTGTTTTGGCCCATTGATTCAACCAACTGGAAGGATGATGTGGAAAGAGCTTCTCGGCAGGTCGCTCTATGAACAAGAAACGGTTCACGGCAGCCTACGCTTTTACCGATTACCATTTGCAGGGACAAACAATCCGTGAATAGACATAGCATCACCTGGCACCAACAGGATCACTCATGCCATTTAACAACTAATGAATGGTTTCGTACTGACATCAGCAGAATGCCGTACATCGAAACACAATGTATGAGGGAAAATCGGTGTTGCGAACGAGAAAGCATAAGGTTGCTGCAAGATTTCGACGAGAAACTGCTTACGAGCAATCCGAGCGAGTATTTATGTGTGGAAGACGAGTGGTTGACGAAGAAATGTTGGGACAGGCTACGAACATCATGTAGTGCTACGCAAAAACTGATTTCTGAACATTTGAACAACGAACTTCTGATTCAAACAAGCGGGAATTGGTCGCGCTCCACGCCGCCGCGTTGTCGTCATTACCACGGCATCGGCGCGGTGGCTGCGGGAGGACGCGAATTGTTATCATTCATCGTAGGGTCGTCGCGAGAGGAATCAGGAGTCCAGTACAGTAAGACTCTCGAGTCCGAGTCGCGGATGCGACCGTCTGTCCTCACCGTGGGAGATCGACTCTCAGTCGTTATTCATTTTGTCTTGTTATAATAAGACATTTCCACATTTCGATTTCAAGGGTACCCACGGCCATAATGAATTGTCCCCCAGTGACCTTGTAAACAAGGTAACCTCCTTGGTACTATGAGGAAGCTGACTTCGTTCCCCCCCCCCTGTCAGCGCAGAGCCGCTACGCTTGCAACGTATTACCACACGCATGTGCTGACTCGGACCCTCGCCGCACACATGTTACGTGGTTTGTAACTGTGCGAAGAATATCGCACCATCCTTCGTTCAGCATCACTCAGTCACTGGCCATATAGAACAGGTCGCAAATCAGGATTCTCAGAACGTGCTAAGAGATGAATATCGATAGTCGCACCAATCACTCGCGCATGAGGTCTTCAGGGGGAAGGTATGTGTATTTCGGATGGGCCTGTTATCGCCACACGTTTGATATCAATGATTGATGAACCCAGACTTCTTACCCCAAACCCTAAGACGAAAACTCCAAATTGGTCGACAAAGTGCCATGATGACTGGGATTAGTCATACCAGCTGTCTTCGCGCTGACAACAGTTTGGTATGACCAGATACGGCGGCAGATACTATACTTCCTACCATCGTAACGTTAGGAGCCTCCCAAATCGCTCATTGCGCACCCATTGACTTTCAAATTTCGAGCTGAGCTGAGTTCGAGAAGGCATATAAGACCCCTGTATTCTTGCTTTCCTTCGGTTATTCAGGTAACACTTCTGAGAACACATCTCTTCAATATTCAACATGTCCGTCACTCCTGGCTACCACAAGATCAAGACCCACACCGGGAAGTACTTGACGTTAGCCGCTCAAAACGACCCCCTCACTGCTGCGACCCCCACCGGTGCCCACAACCAGATTGTACGTGCCTTTCCGTGGTTATTTTCCACCACTCACGGTCCCTTAGTGGGACTTCCAACCCTCCGGGATTTACTGGACCATTAGGAACACTGGCTACACCCCGTCTGCCTATGCGTACTCTACTGGTGTATCCGGTACGTCGGTTAGTGGTCACGCGTCGGCCACGGAGTGGGCCATCATCCCCCACAATAATGTCTACTCGTAGGTGTTTGCACTGTGGTTCCACGAATGCATGATTGACATGGTGGACAGAATCCAGTATGGACGTGACACTTCCAATGCATGCAGTCTCGGTTCCAACGACCAGGTGGGTGATAATCCTTAGAGTTAGTGGCTGAACGCTGGCTAACTACCTCCTTTGTGACGAACAGGTGAACCTGGGTCCCACTCAGCTCGTGAATCCTATGCAGCAGTTCAGCTTCGAGTGAGTCGATCGAGGGAGTGGAGCCAAGACAAATGATTCCTTGCAAAGTGCTGGCTGCCTACCGTGTTGTGTGTGTAATCAATTCTGTACAATAGCGGTGTGTTTTCTGAAACCTAAGGCATTGGTTTGTATGAGCGGATAAATAACAAGTGAGGTTGTTGCCATTTTGACTTGAATTCACAGCACAAAACAAAACAATCATAATATTGTTTTTATACAGCACAACGTGACTATGGTTTGTGTCCGTTCGAGTTGTCCATCCTGGGTAATATCAAGCAAGTCCATCATCGAAGCGGTTCCCCAAGATCATCTTTTCATCACCGCGTCGCGTGCCGTCAGAGATCAATCGATCATCTTGGCCACCAGCTCCGAATTCCCGGCACCTTTGCTTATTCCTGCCCTCTTCCTTCTCTCCCGGAGCATAAGCGACGGACTCTTCAGCATGATCCTTGATTAGATTTCGACGTCAATCAACCCCCCCCCCCCAAAAAAAAGACTCTTCACTAATACCCGCAGTACAGTACACACAAATTAGTAAATTACGAACGAAAGCGCAAACAAGAAATCAAGATCAAGATAATCAAGGTCAAGGCTATCACGAATATTCACGAAGTGAAGAGAGGAGACGACAAGTCAGCAAGCATCATCGCAAAGCCTTTTTTAAACATTCTTTTTTGTTAATTTTGTTCTCCAGATCCATGACCCGCGACGATCACATCGTGAATGCGTCTATTTCCTTCCAGCCCTGCATTAAAAGCCGGATACTGTTCGCAAAGCAAAATACAAAGATACATCAACGTCAACATCACGTGTCCGCAACAAGGATATTCAATCACAACAAAAACGCACCTTCAACCCTCCTAACCGTTCGTCGTCGATTATCACCGCTGAGTAGTCGTCCCTGATGTCCCTGCGCGCTTCGTGATAGGGCAACCCGCTCCCGACGACGTCGACAAAGATGTTCGTGGTGATCCGGGTGGGGTAGGTGACGCGTTTGAGGGTGGTTTTGCGGAGCGACGGGTCTGCGTTGTTCTTTTTATTGGTACCCTCGTGTTCGTTATCATCCAAAGCACCGCGCACGTTAAAGCTTCCGACGTGGGCAGGAGCATCACGACACGTTCTCAATGGACATACATCTAGCATCCAAGAAAAATCGGCCCCCCAACGTCGAGGTACGCACATCCGTAGGTAGGACAATCGAGAGACATCACCCACCTCAACCACTGAAACATCCCCACATGCGGCACCATCCGCGCATGGACCCGTCCCCACTCACACCAAGGCACCACCATCTTCGTCGCATAGTCGCACTCGCAACGCCCCTGTCCAAATAGCCCTCCGACGCTTGATTGTGCACAAACACACACCCTCGGACGCATCCTTGGCCCGTCAACGTCGGCAGATGAACGTACTGAATCATCAAGACATGAATCCGTTCCTCGTTTGATGTCACAAAGGGTTTATCGAGCGGACAGCCAGCGAGGAAGGGACCTGTGTGGCTGTCGATGCTGAGCACACGGACGGACGGGAGGTGGCAAGTGGCGAAATTGAGTGAGGATGGAGGTAGGGACGGTGTAGTGTGGATGGTTGGGTTTAGGTTTGGGTCCGGGTGTCTGCGTCAGAGACAGAGTTGGCGTTATGTACCGTTGGCGTCGGTGTCGGCGCGATTAAGCCCCGTCGCGCATTTCATCTTCCCCATCCCCATTCCAAGGTAAATCCAGGAGCTCATGTGGAGTGACTTTGACCACTCTACCTGGACTGCGCTGCAGATGGTGGAGCCATATGGCTGGAACACTGGTCACGAGGCCCTTTGACTGACTTGCTCCCTAGCCACTGTGTTGATGATTTTGCCAGCATTTTTGAGAAAGAGTCATTTGACCGCCTCCTGAACGATGTCGGTGGGACCATGCAATTGAGCCCAAGCCTGGTTCTGACATGTTTAATACCAATAACATCTACCCTTTCAATCCTACTGAATAGGCTGAACTCGATAAGTTCCTTGAGGAACACCTGAAGTCCGGCCGAATCTGCCCTTCGGAGCCTCTCCATTTTCATTCGTTAAGAAGGCTGAAAGTCTACGCCCTGTCCAGGATTATCACAAACTCAACGACATCATCATAAAAAACCACTATCCACTTCCCTTCAATAATCTCGGAGGTTATTCAAATACTTCGCGGGGCCCGCGTCTCCACTAAACTGGATGTCTGGTGTGTTATAACGACATTCGTATTCGGGAGGGGGAGGGGGATGAGTGGAAGGCGGCATTTACTACAAGTCGGTACCGTGGCCTGTTTGAACCAGCTTAGTCATGTTTTCGGTATGTCTAACTTCCCCGCCACTATTCAGGCGATGATGAATGCCTTGTTCCATGACTTACACAATTCTCCGTGGGTTGTCATTGTATATATGGACGTCATTCTCACCTTCACTAAAACTCTCGACGAACACCGAAAAATCGTCGGCGAGGTCCTCCAAATCCTAAAGACCAATCACCTTTATTTGAAACCAGAGAAGTGCAAATTTGAACGGGATGATATTGATTATCTGGGCATGATTATTCGGGAGGGGCGAGTTAGGATCCATCCGAAGAAGGCTGACGCGATATTGAAGTTGCCGACGCCCCGATTAACGCATGACTTGCAACAGTTCCTCGGGTTTGTCAAATTTTGCCGCCGTCTTGTTCGAGGCTCCGCATCCATCGCTCACCCTTTGTATCACTTGGCGGGTCGTGCCGCATGGCAGTGGACTGGGGATGAAGACCGTACCCTCATCACGTTCAAAATGGCAATATTCTCAGCGCCTTTGCTCACGATACCGAGAGACAATATGCCTTACTGTGTCGAAGCAGACAGCCCTGGGTATGCGACTGGTGCAGTTCTCGAGTCGCAGGGGTAAGACGATGGCTCCTGGCACCCTGTCGCATTCATGTCGAAGTCCCTCAGTGAGGTAGAGCGCAACTACGATCTTCATGACTGCGAAATGTTGGCCATCATGCAGGCACTTGACGAATGGCGTCATTACCCCATGGGCGCCACATTCCTTCGAATATGGACAGATCATCGAAATCTCCAACATTTCCGCACTGCTCGCAAGCTCAACCGGCGTCAACAAACTCGATGGGTCCTCGAGCTCGCCGAATGCGATTTCGAATTAATGCACATGCCGGGGAAACGGTGTGGCAAGCCAGATTCGCTCTCTCGTCGACCCGACTATGACAGAGGGGAAAATGATAACGATGAGCTGGACCCTCCTTACAGCGAAGCATGC